>JAMYIC010002711.1:585-23489 GCA_024112705.1 Microcera coccophila | reverse complement strand
TCGAGTTTGTCAATGATGGTGTGCTGCAGACAGTCTTCCGTATCGGTATAGAATTATATCGCAATTGAAGCGAAGGATTCCGCCCCCGGCACTCGTTTCGTTTCGTGGCTTGGCAACCCCCACGATGATATCTCTTCTCTCACCGAGTGCTGCAATGAGTGCAATATCACATTCGGTGTGCAGCAAGCGTCACTCGTATTCTGCAGAGGCTCGGCTTTGAGCCCACTTGAGCAGGGTCTTCCTTGTCGGCCGCCGCGCTATCGCAAAGATCCATGGCATGGATTTGCACGTTTCTCCACCAAGATTCCGGTGTACGGTTGCCTCCTTGTTGTTGTTGTTGTTTTTTTTTTTTGCTTTTTCTTCCACGATAGCGCGGTCGCCCACATTCCCACTCCGCGTTGTTGTCTCGGCCATCTGCGAGAAGTGCAAGGTTGAAGGCTCCCCAGCTTACGCCATGTGACTGAGCGCTGAGTGCGTTTGAATGTGATGAGTGTGACGAAGTCGAGTGGCTATGGCGGATAGTCCGTCGAAGCGGGCCGAGGAGGCGTAAATGCCATCGTCTCCTTGGCTACACTGGTGCAAGTCCTTTGTCGATCGATTTCAGCTAGTGTTCGAGAACCAGCCCAAGCTCCATGCAAGGGTGTTCATTTGGAAGCGCGCCCTTTTCTTCCCATGCCGTTGTCCTGCATGCTGTATTGGGCTTTTGGCGCCTGGAGGCGTGCAGAAGAAGCGGGACGGAGGCTGCTGCTGTTCGATGATGAGTTTCCTCAGGCCTTATCGCCCTAACGTGCTCGACATGAGTTCGCGGTCGCACAACTCACTCTCCTTCGAAGACTAGAAACTAATTGAACCCGAACCGGCATTTTGTCCGGTGACTTCGACGAGGCGAGGAGCTGCTTGCAGAGGCCCCAAACGCGCGGACACACGACCCGGACAAGAGACGACAGTCCCCGACTAGACCTCTGGAACTGCAGCAGGGGATCCATTCCCTCCCTCTCCGGGCCACCCAATCCAAACCCATCCATCCCAAATTCCCGAGCCTCGAGGAAGATCGGGGTGGAGAAGCGCTTGCGGTTGAGGGGCCGCTCGCTGCTGCTGGGCGACATCGACGAGCGACCGGGCCAAGCGCTCGAGATTCCTTTGCGCGACCGAGACGATGCGGCTCGACGGTTCTGCTCGGCAGCCATCGCAACGACTGCCCGTCAATCCTCGTCGTCACAAAGTCGCGCCCGAGGATCGCAAACGCGTTGCCACCGCGTAAGTAACGAGCTTCAAGTCTTCCGAGGAGGTCCTTTGTCCGCCGTGCGTTGACTGAGGCCCGTGTTGACGGACAAAAAAAAGTACAAGGTCTCTCTGACTCTGTTTCAAGTTGTAACGCCTGCAATATTCGCCGGGTCAAGTGCTCTGGCGAGCAGCCCTGTCGCCAATGTCGTTCGACGTCGCGCGACTGCGTCTATCCCACCGTCGTCGATAAAGTGTCTGTTTCGCGAAACGAGTTGGAAGACTTGAAGAGGAAGGTCAAGTTGTACGAAAAGGCACTGCAGGATACCGTACCCGATCCTTCACGCCGCCAAGAGCTGTTCCTGAAGAATGCCCTGGGGTCAGACGAGTCGAGCCGATCATCAACACTTTCTGTCGCTCCGGACCCTGCTCAATCCTCCCAGCCGGCCCAGCCCCGCCCAGGCCAACACAAAATAACCGACCAGGGCGGCGGCGGCGGCGGCGGCGGCGGCGGCGACGACGATGTCCAAGTGTCGACGGAAGGGCGCCTCCTCAACGATCCCGACGGACATGCTCGTTTCTTGGGTGAGACAAGCGGCGCAACGTTCCTGGACCACCTCAAGGAGTTCATGAACACCGTGTTACCATTGGCAAACAGTCACCGCTATGCCGGCGAAAACACCTTTCTGCGGAGCTTGGGGTCGTATCAGACGTACGATTCTCGGCCACTGCAGAAGCGAGATGTCGATCCCCTGTGGTTGCCGCCCAAGGCCGAGATGGCATCCATGCTGTCGGAGCTGCGGTGCTTCATCCAAGACGGCAACGGGAACTGGCCCAGTGGAGGCATCTATTGGTGGGGAGATCTTGGCTCTGTACCTCCAGATCCTCTGACTCCAAGGATGACCATGGCCCATATCGACAAATGTCGTCATCTCGCCCTCTACGACACAGCGTTTGCCATCATCACGCAAGCTTCAGCTGCCGAAACGTCTGCGGGCGCCGAAACCTATCCGAGCGAGTACTTTTACACTCGCGCCCGCTTTCTGCTCGGTAATCCTCTGGACATCACCCGGTTCACCATCAACGATGTTGCCACAATGGCCTTGATGGGGTTTTACCTTATCGAGATGAACCGGCGCGACGCCGCGTGCATGTGTGTCAGTAATGCCATGCGCATCAGCATAATGCATGGCGCTCACAGGGGCTGGGTTGATGAAAAGGGGAAACGGGTATTTTGGACCCTTTATATCCTTGATCGTTGGTTGAGTTGCTTGATGGGTCGACCACCTGCCATCATGGACGACGCAATCCGTTTAGCACTTCCACATGATGCTCCGTAAGTCAGCGGTTCGCTCAAATTCAGTCCTCGTCTACAAGATGTTTAACAGTCATCCGCAGAAACATGCCTCCAGCTGCTGGCCTCAGTGCTCACGTCCAACTATCTCGCATCTCGGGCCACATCGTCTGCAACACGTATCAGGTCTGTCCTCGGAAGACAATGGTCGATCCCTTGAGGCAGGTTGAAGAGGCCATCAACATGCTCGAAGAGTGGAAATCGGATTTGCCGCCTCGATTGCAACTACTCAACGATGTGTTGAGCGACGATCCGGCCTGTTGCCTGCTACACATGGGCTATAATCAGGTACATGCCTTTTGACGGTCCTCCCTTGCTCAAGACCATTAAACTGACGCCCCCAGCTCATGATCCTTACATTGAGACCAATCTTTTTTGCAGCTGTCAAAAAGACATTTGCCGAGCGCCTAGTCACTCAGCACTCATCGCTCAACTCGCACCCTCAACTGAACCACATCAGGAGATGCGTTGCTGCAGCCGAACTTAACCTTCGTGTCGCCAGGCACATTCTCGCTCTCAACCATCCTCGAAAATTGCTACAAGCAGGTCTACATTTCATCTTCAACGCAGCCATCTGCTTGATGTTGCAGGAGCTAATCCTTACGGCTCCGAGGGAGGGTAGCAACTTGGACAGTGACCTTGATTTTGTGATTGCGCGTTTCGAAGAAGAAAGTCAGCTGGGGAGTAATTACGGTAGAGATTGCGCAAACGTCTTGCGCGATCTTCGGATCCTCGTTCAGAGATTGGGGGTTTCCAGAAATGGCAACTTGGCGAACACCCTTACGAACGAGATTAGAGAGGCATCCATGAGTATGTCGACCGGGGGTCAGAAGGCAACAGGCGAGTCTGACCAGGGAGTCGTGGATCGAGGACATGATTTGTACGAAGAACTGATGATTTGGATGGCTGGCGATTGGCATGCGTATGGTGGATATATGATGTGATCATACCATGTGAGGATAAAAGTAACCGCACAAATACCTAAAGAGTAATGTAATTCGGTATGTTGTGGCATCGCCCAACGCTCGGTATGAAGATGAAGCTCAATGGTGTTGGACGCCATCGTAGTAGAATAGGTGACGTGCTCAGGCGGAATTCCAGTGTTGGTGTTATCGGGGACCATTGCGCAAAAGTATTTGACGCGAATAATTCTAGACCAGTAAAGACGAAGCAGCGAGACACTCTGGGCATGTGTCGGAGCTCCTTATCTTGACACTTCCCTCACGCCTCAATCGCAGGCTTTCCTGGGAGTTGTTCCTCCAGCACGAAGTACGCATCGGCTCTTGTTTCCAATATATTGCTCTCGAGGCGAACGACCACGCCTACGATTGAGTTTATGCAATACGTTAAAGGGAAATAGTGTCTTTGCCACCGCCGGAAACTAAGGGGAGCCGTCGCCAACCGCCAGCGGCAGTGGCACCTACCCTCCACTATTGGCGCCCGTACCTACCTGAAACCTAGAGACATCATCACTTTACCGTTTCTCACAGCAGTACATCCTCCATCATTCATAACGATGCGAGTAACCCTCACCCCATCGAGCTTCTTTTCTCGAGGCAGACCTCTCCAAACATGCCCTTTTTCAACAAAAATGCCTGACCTAAAAAAGCGAGCTGTCTCGGGCAGCTTCATCTTCAAGTTCCCCAATGACGACACCACGAAGAAGCCCCAAGTTGCGCTCTTTCGAAGAAGCGGCAAAGTGAGGACATATCCGTAAGTCCTCTAATCATATTTCGAGCTGCATGGCGGAGCGTTAACCAGTTTCTCTTAGACACAAATATGCACCGGTTTCCGGCAGCGTTGAAGAGTCGGATCCTACCCCGTTAGCTACAGCTTGGCGCGAGCTGCAAGAGGAGACGACCTTGACAGACACGTCACTGCAGCTCTTTCGACAGGGCAAGCCATACTCCTTCATTGACGATTCAATTGGTAGAGAGTGGACTATCAATCCGTTTGGCTTTGTGCTAAAGTCAATTGAGCACGGCGGCAAAGGCGAGGCGGGCATCCAGCTGGATTGGGAGCATGAAGGGTTCGAATGGTTCGATCCTGACCAAATCAATGAATCAGACGAATTCGAAGGTGTGCCACGTATTCTGGAGAGCCTAAGGCGAGTCTGGTTCAACATCGACCTCGGCGAGGATGCCGGGAGGACACTTGGGGATGGATTAATCACCCTCCAGCGTGACCATGAGAGTGGCGCACGGGAGCTGGCCTCCAAAGCATTGGACATCTTTGTCGATGTAATCCAGAAACTCGACTCACGCTCTCGGGAGCTTTGGTGGAAGAATGTCAGGCTTACGGGTTGGCATCTGTGGAAGAATGGGAGGGAGAGTATGGGAGCATCAGTCCTCAGCGTGGTCATCAACAGCCTGGCCATCATCGAGGAGAAATTGCCTGATGGTCCTCCATCAGAAACTTGTGTCCAAGACATTGTGGACGAGCTCCATCGATACGCTCAGTTACGAAAGACAATCGATACCCAAACCAGCGCGTCTTTCAACTCCTTCCTAAGCGAGCAATTCGCGACAGCCGACAGAATCAGGATTCTCACCCTCTCATCCAGTTCAACCATTACACATTGCATCAAGCAAGCCCTCAAACAGGAAAAGCTTGCGCTGGATATTCGGGTCCTTGAGTCCAGGCCCCTCTTCGAAGGCCTCAAGACTGTCGACGCCATTGTTTCCTTCGCCAACAACAACACCATCGAAACCAGCGTCTCCCTCTATACCGATGCTGGCGCGGCAGTGGCCTCCGAAGATGTCGATATGGTAATTATCGGGGCAGACCTCGTCGATAAATCCGGCAATGTCTGCAATAAAACCGGTTCCGTACCAGCGGTGCTTTCGGCGAAGCATATATCACCGAACGTGAAAGTCGTTGCTATTTTTGGACAGGACAAGATTCTTCCGTTCGAGCCTCCGAGGCCAGAGGACAACGACCCCCAGGAAGTCATCCAGGCATGGGCACAACTTATGCAGCCTTCGGAGAAAGGCTCCGGCGTCAACCCCAGCGTGAAGAATACCTATTTCGAGTGGGTGTCCTGGAGACTGATGGATTACTACGTCACGGAGCATGGAGTAACAGGCCGGGAACGAATTGCGAAATGGGCCCAAGATATCCACACCAAAGCAGACCGTTGCTTCGCTGGCCTCTAGCTTCGAGGCCACCGAGCTATTCCCTGGCTGATGGTGGCAGCCACTCGGCAATTACTTTCCACATCACCCGACCCTGCATCGCTCTGCCGTCTCCAGGGAGCACAATGTTAATTCTAGAACAATCCGCATCAAAACCTCGAGCATTTCCTGCTGGATCGCCGGTGTGGCCTGATTTAGACTCCGACATATCACCCACCCATCGATGTAGAAAGAATCGCCGGATTGTATTTACCTGTTGGTCGACAATCCCCAGCCACCAAATATTCTTGCCCTCAAAACCGGATGTGCAGCAGCTTTCAAACAACGGTTCGTATACGCGAGAGTGGAGTGAAGCTCTGCAGATCAATGGCCGACTGACCGACAGATTGTTTTACCCACGGCATGGTTCTAGCGTTTATCCCGGCAGGCTGTCTAGATGGTGCCTCGAACGCGGTCCGTCCAACCCTGGGCTAGCTGCAACGCCGTCTCACCTCCCAGTCCCCATCCCGTCGTAATTGGGGTCACGCGCAACAAGGAGGACCGGCATGGCACAATCGTACGAGTTCAAACAGACGGTGACCGAACAACCCATTCACAGCAACGGGTGTGACGGGCTAAACTGGGGTCCCGGGAATCTGGGGTAATCTGACAGCCTTATAGCCCTGATCCACAGGGTAATACCGGTATGATAGGGAAGCGAAAGCCTTCCCGAGGAGGCTAAGGCCCTCGGGATATCCCCGTCAGGCTCAGTTGTCAGCCAGAGAGCCAAACGTCTCACCATTCTTTGGCCTAGCTTCATCTCAGCTAGACTCGGAAGGTCTCTAGGTTCTCATCGAAGCCTCCAATCGCAACAGACGAGCAATCATTGCGCAGGGGTCATTTGCCCATGTCTATGATCTACTGGATGGCTGACACCCAGCTAAGACTTCCCAGGTGGTTATTGTTCCACTGAATATGGAGCGCAACAAATACCCAATAACCATGATTGCCGACCCGAATATCCTTTCCTTCGATACCCAAGTGCCGGGTCTCTGAAGGGGCCTGAAACGGTGGGATCGTCGGGGACCCAATGACGTTCTACCGGTATCCGTCATTCGGTGCCCCTGCTCGCAAGCGGTCTAATGCGTGGGGGGCAAGGATTAGTTTAGAGGCGGCATCTTTACTTAAGCGGGAGCTTTATTGAGGCGTTATCGCAAGTTCGTCTAGGCGGATACGTGTATCCCCAGGAGCAGCATGAATAGTGGCGGAGCTGATCAAATCTCCAAGCTGGACAAGATGATACGGCCCAACAAGAATCCTATTAGATCTCGCGGCTCGCCCCCCATTGCAGCATTTTCTTGAGTGGGGATAACGTCTTACACTCATTTTCGCATTCCTAGTCACGATGAGTGTAGTAAACCAAGACATCGTCGTTCCCCGTGAGGATTCATCCCTGATCAGTCTATCTTTGGATGGCCCCAGGAGGAATCGAGCCGTCAACCGAAAGCTAGACTTTGCACTACTACCGGTCCTGTCGCTTCTCTACTTGTTCAATGGACTGGATCGAGGAAACGTGGGCAATGCTGAAACTCAGGGTATTGTCATATATGTCTGAAGCACCCTCTGCACTATTACGCTGACCCCAATTGGAAACCAGGATTTACCAAAGATATCGGCGCCGAACCTGACGATCTGAACCAGGCCGTGTCTCTGTTCTTCATAACCTTCGTCGTCCTTCAGCCTGCGTCTGCCGCCATGGGTAGATGGATTGGCGCGAAGCACTGGATACCAGTCATGATGGTATTGATCGCCAACCAGACGTTACATGGTCAGATCACTAACAGCACGGCAGCTTTCTTGGGGCATTGTGACCATCGGACAGGCTTTCATCAAGGGCCGAGGTATGTTTACCTTGCTTGGGAGTTGTTTCAAGGTGACTGACACTGCTTCAGGCCAACTCATTGCCACGCGACTATTGATCGGAGCCTGTGAAGCTGGCTTCTATCCAACATCGGTCGCATACCTATCATTCTTTTACACCCGCTTCGATCTCGGTGTGAGGTTGGCTCTTTTCTACGGACAGTACGCTGTCGCCGGTGCCTTCTCCGGCTCCATCGGTGAGCGCAGAACTCAGATTCGACGCCGTGTACTGGTCGTTAACAAGGTCCCAGCATACGGCGTATTCCATCTCAACCAAAGCAACCTCAAAAACTGGCAATATCTCTTCATCATTGAAGGTGCCCTCACTTGCTTGTTTGCAATCTTGGCTTGGGCCTGGCTCCCTAGCGGGCCTGGTTCAGCCTGGTTCCTGTCGGAGGAGGAGCAGATGTACACCTGCCAGAGAATACAGCGAGACAGCGCCGACTATGTCAAGCACGATTATCGCAAAGACGGCATCGAACAGGATCGACTGACAAACCGGGACTTTATTGAGACGGCAAAGGACTGGAAAACGTGGTCTGTCCTCGTCCTCAACATTTGCGCAAGCGTCCCGAGTAGTGCTTTCTCGGTGTTCTTACCGCTAGTCATTCAGGGGATCGGTTACGAGTCAATCTTGGCCAACTTGGTGAGTGTTGACAAAGGAGGCTCTGTCAAGACTGCAAGACTGACTCCTTCTTTCAGATGACAGTTCCACCCTTTGTGTGTGGCGCCATCGGCCTCTACATCTTCGCCTTCAGCTCTGACCGCCACAAGGAGCGTGGCTACCACATCGTCGGCGGGCTGCTGATCGCCGTCATCGGTCTGATCCTCACGGTAACCATCTCCTCCAGTGTGGGAAAATACGTCGGGTTATGCATCCTACTCTCCGGCACATACGTTTCACCACCACTGACCATAGCGTGGTTGAGTGGCAATACTCCCGAGCCTGGTAAGCGCGCCCTGGTTCTCGGGATCAACGGCTTTGGCAACTTGGGTGGCGTCATTGGCGCACAGTTATATCGGAAAGAGTTCAAACCAGAATATCGAGTCCCTTTCTATGTGACACTCGGGTTCTTAGTAGTTGCGTTGGTGGGATACTTCGCCTACCGAATTGCGCTGGCTATGGACAATCAGAGAAAAGCAAGGCTCCTATCAGGGATGTCCGAGGCGGATATCGAGCATGAGCGGTTGAACGACGACCGGTATGCGGACAAAAAGTTGACTTTTATGTATGGGTTGTAGTCGAGATTGAGTTTGCTCTCCAGAATCCATCATTCAAGCCGCATCCTTTTCGCTGTCTTGCATGCTCGCTAGTTGACTTTGAAGTCCCCCTTTACCAACCCTCATGGCCATCTCCAGCTCCCGCTCCTCCTCTCTCAGCCTAGCCTTGCTGTAGGCAACCTCCTTCTCCCGCTTCCGCTTCTGTTCCTCGACGGCCCTGTTCCTCTCCTCCAGCGCCTTCTGACGTCGCTCCCGTGCCTCACGCTCCCGCTTCTTTTCTTCACCCTCCTGCGCCGCATCGAGATCCTCGGGCGGTGGCGGCAAGTGATCGACGTAGGCCTCTACCAACGGATCCCGCACTTTGGGCTCCAGGGATATATAGCGGACATCGACGAGAACCGGCGTCGGCAAACCCGTTGCGAGCGACTTGTTGTTGAGCTGATGTACGGGTTGCGCTTTTAGCAGTGCCGTCAAGTCGGATTTGAGCTTCGATTGCGGCAGTTTCAGACGGTTGATGTGTTCTCGATATGCCTTCTCGCGGTCCTTGTCGTTCATGTCCAAGTCCTTCATCGGGGCCTCCTTTCTAAACTTGCGCTTGAACTCGGGCCAGTACAGTTTCGGCGTCGCCTTTTCTTGCAGGAAGGCCATGTAGGCGATCCTCGGGTCCTTCTTCTCCTGCCTCGCCCTCTGCTCCTTGCGCTCGGCCACCTTCTCGCGCGTCCACTCGTCCCAGCATTCCCTCCGCGCCTGGGTCGTCGTCAGGGCCGTGTACCGGATGTCGTCGACGACCTTGCCCTCCTCGAGCAGCTTGTCCCAGGGGCTGTACGGGTTGATGTTGAAGTCGTTGAGGAGGTCCTTGAACAGGGACTTGCCGTCTTCTTCGGAGAAGGGGACGCCCTCGGCGCCCTCGGGCCAGTCTTCCGCGTTGCCGTCGTCGTAGTCGCCGGGGTCGAGTCCGTAGTCCTCGCCCATGGCCTGGAGCTGCATCGCGATGTCGTCTTCGGTGAACTCGACTTGTTGATCCGCCGGGTCAGGGTCTTCTGTGCGTTGGCGCTTGGAGGGGTGTCCATCCTCATCCTCTCTGTCCTCTCCCTCGTCATCCGTGACTTCTACCTCTTCATATTCCGAGTCGTCGCCATGGTCTTCGATCCGGGCTTCGCTCGTAGGCTTCTCTAGTTTCTCTTGTTCCGCCTTCTTCTCCGTGTCGATGCCCGCCTTTTCGCGAATCCGCGCCTTGTCGAGCTCGAGAATGCCGGGCATCAACTTCTCGGGGATGCGCCAGTAGCTTGTGTTCTTGGCGGGGTTGTAGACGAAGCGTCGCGAGTATTTCGTGTATACTAGAATCCACGGCTCATGGCCAGGAATCGGTTCTTTCCTCAGAGGTTTGTCGACAGGCTGAGGTTTTGGCCGGCCTTCATATCCCCCACGTCCTCCGGCAGGACCACCACCACCTCGACGGTGTTGAGGTTGCTGATGCGCTTGGTTGAACTGGGCCAAGTATGCATTGGCAACGTTTGGGTCGGCGAGAGACGGGAGGTTTGAGTATGGAGAGGGCTGTACGGGTTGTATAGTTTGGGCCGCGAGTTCAAAGCCAGGTCGCGTGTAGGTCGATTCTTTCGTTGCGGCATGGTAGTAGTAGGTGTGCCCTGTCGGAGCTTTGTGTTCCGTCCAGCCCGGGGGCAATGGCGCCAGAGCGGCGGCTGAGGGTTTGTGTGTTGACTTGAGCATCGTAGATTGTGTAAGGTAAGTTATCGCATCGCGGGAATAGGCTAGAAGCAAGGCTGAGAGAAGGTTGGTGTTGATGTCGGAAGAATTCCCAGGGCCTGGGTCGCTAGCGGGGCGATAGCGTAGTGTCTCAGAAACTTTAATCGCCTAGAGCGCTGTTACCCTACAGCCTACGGCTCAGCTGGGAACTGGGAGTCTGCATCAAAAAGCATAAATGCATAACACAATCTGCGGTGATAATACGAGAATTGAGGAACTCCGGCATACTTATCTTGGGCATTAATTGCCAAGCCAACCGGGCGGCGCAGTGTAAGCTGTAACGGAACTTCGGAGCGGCCCAGCAGTCCGTGATCAATAGTCAGTCCGTTTTGAGACAACTCATCCCTGTCTCCCTCAACCGATCTAAAGAACACTTGACCACAACACATTCGTTCACCCCCCCCTCCCCTTCTCAAAGGCTTCATGTGCCGAACCTTGACCCCTTCCATGAACCCTTCAGAGCGTACAGCAAGTCAAGGTCCAGCCCTCCCGAGAACTGCAACGATCCCGCAATGGCTCTCAACCTGGGCAGCCGGCCGGTTGCCTTCTTAAACAGATGCTGGAAGGTCCAAACAAACACTTTCTCTGGTCTTGAAGACGGGGCGGCAGCTGACGGAATTCGAAATCTCTAGACAACTCATGCCCCGGAATACGTGGGCTTCATGTTCTTGCTGGTTGGGTACCTCGCGGTAAGTTGCCGGTATGGCCGTGAAGGCAGCATGGAGAACTGAGACCTTCGTATCCGTAGATGGTCGTCTTTGTGACGCCTTTTCATCGCATGTTCGTCATCAATGACCTCCGGATATCGTACCCTCATGCAATCCATGAGCGCGTACCGGTTCGTAAGTTGCGCCCCTGTCGAGTTGCTTCCTCCGGCTAACACTGGTGAACAGCCATGATGTTTGTCTACGCCTGTTTCGTTCCATTGGGAATCCTCATCGCATACAACATCTTCTCTCGGTCTCCCGCCAGCAAGCACGAGGTCACCTATCTCTCCTTCGCCATTTCCATGGTACTCACTTCCTTCCTCACGGATATCATTAAGAACGCCGTCGGAAGACCACGCCCTGATTTGCTGGATCGCTGTCAGCCCGCAAAAGGAGCCTTGCCGGATACCCTGGTCACCATCGACGTCTGTTCCGCGCCGGACGGCCACACCCTGCAGGATGGCTGGCGATCGTTCCCCTCGGGCCACTCGTCTTTCTCATTCGCAGGGCTGGGCTTCCTGAGCCTCTTCCTTGCAGGCCAACTCCACATCTTCCGATACTCCGCCGGCGGTCGAGACCTGAGCCGGGCGTTGGTATGCCTCTTCCCCCTGATCGGCGCCGCCCTAATTGCCATCTCGCGGTGTGAGGACTACCGGCACGACGTCTACGATGTGTGCGTTGGATCGGCTTTGGGAATGACCGTGGCATACTGGAGCTATAGGAGACATTGGCCGAGGCTGTCGAGTGTGGAATGCGATAAGCCTTACCCTCGGCCCGGGGTGGATACGCAACCTGGCTGGCAGTGGGTGAGGGATGAAGAGGAGGCTGGAGTGAGGACAGATGTCGGACTTGAGATGGGCGAGCTGAGAGATGTCCGCCGCTGATTCTGTATTAGGTTTGGGCATGACATGCAGGTCTGGTCACACCGACCCCAGCATTTCAACATCGTCTTCGGTGTCTCCCCCTCCTTTTGTGTAGTAGTAGAAATATCTATAACGTGGGGTCTGTAGTATAGAGAAAACGGGATTTACGTTGTTGTCTTAGTGACATGTCACAAGTTTCGTATCTGACAAAATGGTTGTTGACACCCAGGTAAAACAACCTGAGGAGGGCGCTGTTTGGCATTTTGGTCATCATGGTATTATTGTTACAAGGACCATATATGATGGCCTAGCAATTCCCACCGTCTATCAACTCCAATGCCTTTATTTGTCCTCCGTCTCCTCGGCCTTGGCCAGGTCGTGCTCCTTCAACAGTGCTGTGATCTCGTCGGCGCTCCACAATCGATGGTAAATCTTGCCGTCCTCCGTCTGTCCTACAGTCGCAAACTCAACTGGAAGCAAAATGTTAGCTTGATGTTATGGCGGCAAGGGAACCAAACATACTCTTCTCGCTGCTCAGCTTCGTAGAATCCATAGTCTTGCTCAAAACCTTTACGGCCATGCCGCACGCCTCCTGGAGAGTGCAGTCCTCCTTGTAATCCTGCTTCAACAAACTTTGCGCGCTGGCATTGTTTGCTCCCGCACTTGTTGCCTTCCAACCACCGTAGTTGCCTGAGGGGTTGCTCAGGTACAGTTGGAACTGCCTTCGGGGATCCCAGCCGGCGTAGATGAAAGAGACACCAAAAGGTCGGAGACCACCGTGTTGAGTGTAACCTTGCTTGAGATCGCAGAGCCTACGGACAAGCTGCTCGCATGGGATGTCTTCATTGTAGGTCAGGAGGTAGCGTTGGGCAGCTTGGCGGGCGTAGTTGATCAGGATGTTGGCGTCGGCCGTCATTCCGGCGACGGCGCAGATCATATTGCTAAGCCAGGAATGTCAGTGACTTGGGCGCAGTGAGCGGTGACCAGGGATGCGACGCCTACTCATTGAGGATGTATAGCTTCTCTGCTGAAGTATCTTGCTCCAGCAGCTTCGAGGTGACCTTTCGTTCGGCGGCGAGGACGATGCCATCCTTGGCGAGAATGCCAATGGCGGTACCGGCGTGGGAGATGGCTTCTAGCGCATACTCGACTTGGTACAGACGGCCTTCAGGGGAGAAGATGGTTGTCTATTTGGTGGGTTGGTTAGCAGCCGCCTTCTCGATGGGGGGGAGCTTGTAGAGCGGGAGCTTTGGCTGCACAGGAAACGCACTCTGGAATCGTAACGGCGGGACATTGTGAAGGCGGAGCGGAATGTTGAAGTGAAGAGATAGAATTCCGACTAGCGAGGGACCTCCTTGCGGTAATCGAAGCGACAAATCTACGCCTTGGTGGTGCTGTACTTGCTGCTGGAGTTTTGGAGGTTCAATCTAAGGTAGGTAGGGCGTCACGGCGACCAAGGTACGCATAACTGGAGCTCCAGGCACATCGGCCGCGTTAGCTCACGGCTGACTGGCTACGTGCATGGATTGATACCTGAGGTTGGGACAGTGTGGGCGGTATGCAAGGCTGAGGCTTCACACCGGGCGGCGATTTGCCGAAGTTGACCCGCATCCAGCCATCAGTCATCAGTGCATAAAGATTACGATGGAAGGCCTCAGAATCCAGGCTGCACAAAATCCCAGATAGACATGTCGATGAGACATGGGCTTGGATGAATTACTAACCTCATTGGAACTCATTCCTGTCCCAGCCCCTCTCGTGCAGGGATCGGTGGCCTGTGCCTCTCCCATCTCCAGTGTTCAACTGCCTTCGCATGGCGGGCGAAATGCTGAAGTTTTCGTCACTCCCACTCCCACTTTCGCGCTCGAGCCTTGACCAAAGCTTTCCTCCTACAACCTCACATCACCACCTTCAAATCTTTACTACCGCGATAAAAGTAACTTCTCGCCACGCCATTGCGCCGTTGTCATCCAACGTTGGCTTCTTATATTCGACCTAAACCCTCCCATCCTCTCTCTGCCTTACTTCAAAACACTCTTTATTTTCCAGCCATCACGCCTCGTCAAGTGACGCGACCGTCTCCACTCTTGATCAACCACCCCACGCGAGCTGTCTTCAGCACCACCAGAGCTCCCATCTCCCCTCGCCTGCCCGGCGCAAGCTCAGCAAACACCCTACAGACTTCTATCAAGCTTCGCGACGCTATCGCGACTACGCGACAACAGCTTGAGAGGAGTTCTGAGACGGATTGGAATAGGAAGGTGTCGCTGTGATTAGTCGTGACTCTTAGTTGTCTACTACGTAAAATTCAATGTCTGTTTGAGGAAGCAGGCCTCTTCGCTGCAACAGTAGACCTCTGGCATCCATCGCCTCGAGCATTCGCACCCTGTACTATTGCGACAACAGATAGTTCGCTGGTCTACACATTGTCATGACTGGTAAGCCACCACTGCCCGGCCCTGCGGCGCCTCGACGCGCCCGAACTTTTCTTCTCCCCCCCCCCCCCGAGTCACGTCTACATGCACGATGCCGCAGGATCAGTGCAGGACGTGACGGTAGACACAAGGCAACTAACACGGATATGCTAGGAGAAACAGAACCCCGACGTTCCGTGCGTGCCACCAAAGGCCAGCACACAAAATCCTTCGACGAACTCGAGCCGGCTGCCGCCCCGAAGCGCCGGCAGACTAAGAAGTCCAAGAAGACCAAGGAGCAGGAACAGGAGGAGGAACAAGAAGAAGAGCTGATCCGCTGCGTCTGTGGCGCGTCCGAGCAAGATGAGGACTCGGGCGAGGCATGGATCGCTTGCGAGACGTGTGGTGCATGGCAACATAACGTCTGCGTCGGAATAAGCTCATTTGAGGACGAGATCCCAGACTTTTACTGGTGCGAACAATGTCGACCGCAGGATCACAAGGAGTTGTTGGAAGGCATAGCCAAGGGCGAGAAACCCTGGGAGGCTAGGCGGAAAGCTTTCGAAGAGAGTAGTAAGAAGAAAAAGAAGGGTGGCAAGAAAGGAAAAGCGAAGCGGACGAGCGAGTCCAAGGAGGAGCTGGAGAAGCCAGAGAAGCCAGAGAAACCAGCCAATTCCAAATCCAAACCATCACCAGCGCCGGACGCTACCAAGGAGAAGAAAGAGCCGGCCCCCAAACAAGGGAAGCGCAAGGCACGCGAAGACTCCCACGACACTGATGGCAAGGTACGTGTCTTTCCAAAGTTCAACCATGGACAAACCGCTAACCGCTTCCATTCTCAGACTGCTAAAGTACGTCGTGTATCGGAAAACGAGGATGTCCCCGCCCCGCAAGTAAACTACACAGCTCCGGAAGATTTGGCCAAGTCAGTCTCGGAGCTGGTTCAGGCTCGTCAGGGCCCAGCCAAGGCGTTGATCAAATCCATCGTCCATGTGCTGAACTCCATGTACAAAGATGGCGACCTGGTTCTTGAAGAAGGTGCCTCGGCCGAGTCCAAAGCTGAGGGATACGCTCTGCAGATTGAGCGTGCCGTGTTCGATACGCATCCCATGACCAAGGGGCAGAAGGAGTACAACCAGCAAATCAGGTCATTAAGCCACAACCTGAAGAACAACCCCGAGTTATGCAGCCGCCTCTCAAAGAGAACCATCTCGCCAAATGCGTTGGCCATCATGACATCGGAGCAGCTTGCTTCGTCGGAGATGCAGCGTCAGACAGCCGAGATGAAGGCACAGAATGAGAAACAGGCCATTCTCTACACGGCAGAAACCGGTCCTCGCATACGACGGACACACAAGGGCGAGGAGGTCATTGACGATGAGGTCTTCAATAACAGCGAAGCCCCGCCACCCCTCCAGACCGCATCACGTCGCCAGGCTTCTCAGCCGGTGAAGAAAGAGCCCCCAGCAGGCGACCAGGTCGACCTCGCTGCTGCGCAGCCTTCACAGACTCCGGACGGACAAGAGGGACAGCAATCCCCGAGCAACCCTAACTTTGATATCTCGAAAGTATTTTCGAGTGTCAAATCACCCACAAGCACCCATCACCGACGTCCTTCGGCACCGGCTGGTCCGACCCATGGCCCAGGCGTCGATCCAGACGTTGATAGGATGCTTCAAGAGGACAACGAGTCGCCGCCGTACTCACCAACTGAGGACATGCAAGACCCTGACGTTGTCTGGCGCGGTTCCCTTGCCATGAGCTCGATTGCCGACTTCCAAGCTACAGCAAAGTATATCGGAGGAGCCAACTTTGGGGCGGTTGGTCCGTGGTCGAAACTCATCCCCAAACGAATGGCTGTTGCCGGGCGTATCCAGCAGCAAAGCGCCATCGAGTATCTGTGTGGTCTCAGGTACAGCAGCCTGACAGATATCGTCGTCGTCGACGTCACGCCAGTGTCTCCGACAGCCCAGACCGAGTTCAAGGCCCTGGTCGACTACTTTGTCAGCAAGAAGCGATACGGCGTCGTCGGGGACAAGGTGGTGGGCAACGTGCGGGATACCTATCTGGTTCCTGTCCCGGCAGGGGAGGACAACTATCCTGAATTCATGCTGAACCTGGCCGACAACAAGATACCAAGGAGCAGAACTGAGCCGATGCTCCTCGCAGTGTTCGTCTACCGGAACGACCCCGACCAGCTCAAGCAGTTGAAGACGGCTCCGGAACCGAATCCTCAGGGAACGCCGACCCCGACAGGCCACGGTCAGCGCAGCAACTCAACGTCCGGTCCCTCTTTCTCGCCGGCAACGCCTCAGACTCCCTTCCCACCTCAGCAACAATACAACGGCCACGTACAGTCACAAACGCCAGTGCCAATCCCGCAACCTCCTCACACGCGGCCCGCGCCACCGGCACCCCCGGCACCGCCCCAGCCGTCTCTCCTGGTGGAAGAGCAGAAGTACAAGGCACAACAAGCAGGGCAGGCCATGGCGCGCGAAGTGCTGGGTCCCTTGATCAGTGTACCGACGGTGCAGTTCCTACTGCCGCAGGCGTACCAGATGTCACGAAAGGAGTGGGAGGTGATTAGAGCAATTTACAACCGCGACCAGAGAGCGAGAGAAGACTTGACGCATCTTGGGACACTACTGGAGAAGGAGGGACAGAAGACGACGGAGAAGACGGATAGCAAGGCATGATGAAAGAACCACGATAGTATGGAAGACGGCGAAGGGGTGCATGGAGGAATCTCAACCTAGATATGGCTTCATCGGCGAACGAGGAGACGGCATTATTTCTTCACTCGGTATATTTTAGGACAGAAGGCATGGAGTTGGTCGTTCGGCATGAACATAAAAACTCTGTGCAGTCTCAGTTATTATAGGTTTTCAATCGTATTTCTCTCTCATCAACTGAAACATGTTTGCCGTGACACATCGAACTCTCCCTAAATACATCCATCGCATCCATCATGATAGTTGGGCCTGTAGGGTACGCCGAACGCGCCCTCATGAATTGCCGCCGGCTCGCTCCTTGGAAGTTGGAACGACTGCGCCATGATGACGCAGCCCTCCAAGCCATGACCCTGTGGCTGCGCAAGTTCCCTGTCTTCCTACACTACGCAAACCAACCTTTCAAGATCGCCAAACACCTTTTTAAACCCGACTTTTCAACTCACTCCTCACCGCGAACGAACTTGACCTCTAACAAAGCAAACCTTGAATTCCACACGACCTACCTGTAAGTACAATCACGAACCCCCTCTTCCAACAAAGACCTCATCCCGACTTAAAAGCCACTAACACCACCATCACCAGCCAACCCCACCACCACCGTCACCAAAAACTTTGGAACATCACCGATCCTCACCATGGCCTGCGGCTCCTCCACCTCCCTCGTCAACCGCAACGGTCCCGGCAGCGCGGCCACGTCCATCGCCGAGAGCATCATCAAGCCCGCCGAGGCGACCGGCGGCAAGACCAAGTGCCTCGACTGCGGCGACTTTGAGTGCTGCTGTATTCCTTGCACCATTCTGTGAAAATGATTGGGGGGGGGGAAAGGGGGGTCTTTGAAGAGTTTGCGAGTGATTATTATGGAAATGGGGCTTGGATTTGCTTGGAATTGAGGGGCATAGAGTAGCTGGGGAAATATACATGGTGGACAACATGGACATTGCGATCAGGCGGATGTAGGCGGAGGATGGAAATGAACTGATGATTTTCAACTATCACGGCATGTTGAACCGATATAGTTATGAATATGCTATTCTCTTTTGTCAAAGACATCCTCTAAATTATGTTGCATGAAACTCAACATCTCCGTGGCTTCTCTTTTCCTGGGTAAGATGGCCCAGCCGTTGCAAATGATACTTGCTTGTTCCGCGGTATTCCTCATCTCTTTGATAGTATGGTTTAGATGGCCCGGTCGAGCCATCTGAAAACCCCTGTCATTATGGGGTGATTTGATGGTTGTAGTTGGGCCGTCTGGTTTGGGAGATATTTCGGCACCCCACGACCTTCAAAAGCCAACTCATACGAGATAAGATGGGGCAAGTCTGTCCCTTTCGTTCGGCAAATCAACCCTGATCATACGCCGGGTTAAGAATCATGTTGGCCCCAAACCCCATCGCGTTTGCAGTATGGCCGATCTTGAAGCCGAAAATGCGAGCTTGATCCATAGTGCCGCCGATAAACCTTGATATTCCCAGTCCAGGGTCCTTCACCTAGTTACCCCCCCAAACACCATCTTTACTTCTCAAGCGAAGAGAGCATCCGCCGTAGCCCAAACCTCCGCCTCCCTCTCCAGCTCCAAAGCCTCCTCCTCGCGCCTCTCCTTCTCCTCGCCACCCATCTGCCGCACCACCTCGGGGAGCTCCGGAACCCCAATGCTGCCCAGCCCGTCGAGGACCCGCCGCGCCTTGTCCACCTGCTCCCGGATGGCCATCGTCTCCGACCTCGTCCGGTCGAGGTGCTCCTGCATCAGGGCAATGGCCGACTCGCGCGCCTGGTGCGGCCGGTACTCGTTGAGGATGTGGTGGAAGTTGATGAAGATGGTGCGCAGGTCCTGCACCTTCTGGTCGGCGTGCGAGGGCGCCTTGGAGAGCGTGCCCGAGAGCTCGAGGAAGTTGAGGAGGAGGGACTTGGCCAGGCGTTTGAGCTCGAGGGCGCGGTCGAGGTGCTTGACGTCTTTGGAGTCGGTGGGGGTTGTCGAGGGGAGGTTGATGATGCCCTGCTCCTCCAGTGTTGGGAGCCTGTCATCGAGCTGCCGAGGAGCGAGCGAGCGTTAGCCACGCAAAGCGCACACAAACCTTGTTTTAATTCGTACCGTGTACTGGTCTCCAAAGACCCTCCAACGACCATCTTCTGGCTCCGCCGGTGGCTGCAGATTGACCAAGTCCGCCGGCACATCTGGCACCCGCGTCGTGAGCACCTCGCCCCCGTGTTCCTTGATGTGCGCCTTCTTCAACGCACCGCTCCGAGCGATTCGGTCAGGGGTGAACTCCTTCCAGAATGGCGGGGGGTTTGGGTACGTCGAAGAGAGCGAGTGCTGTTCCTGTTCGGCCATTTTCAGCCGCAGCGATCTCGTCACCTCATGACAAGGTTCTGAAATAAAATAGAGCGACGCAGCCTAGCCGGCAAACAGGGCAAAATGATTTTGAAACAAAGAACTGGAGAGGCTTTTGGTCCTGAGCGCGCGAGGAGAACGAGACCGTGCGATAGTGAGTAAGTCGAGAAAGAGAGAGAGAGAGTTGTAAACGGAAGTTCGTCGAGCCCCGTCCCGGGAGCTTCATCAACTTGCGCCGGTAAAACCCCGGCGATGGCGTCGAGCATCATATATTACCTAGGATGTCTCAACCTCGAATCTCTAAGTTAATTCCCCTTTTTTTTTCCCACCCCCATAACAAGTTAGTCGAAGCTCAATTGATGTCTCAAAGTCCTGTTACAACATCCATTTCCATCATCTTAGCGTCTGCCCTTCCCACAACCATACAATGTCCGACGTTAGATCTCTCCTGCGCCAGCAACGAGCTGCCCGGCGCATCGAGCACACCCACGCCGCCTACTCGGACGCCGGAAAGCTACTGTGCACCGCTTGCCACGAGCCGGTCAAGGCCGAGTCTCTATGGGACGCACACATCCGGAGCGAGGGCCACCGGAAGAGGGCCCAGCGGCTGCAGACGGTGCCAAAGGTCACGGAGCAGAGCGAGGAGGGCGGCGCTGGGGGAAGGCAGAAGCGGAAGCACGACGACGGGGACGGGGACGAGGACGAGGAGATGGAGGAGGATGCAGCTAGGAGGAAACGAAGTCGACCCGAGAACACAACCCCCACACGCGCGGCAGAGGTCGAGGGAGAGAAGGAACGCAAAGACCAAATATCTACTCCCCCCCAACTATCACGGAGAGCATCCCAGACGCCCTCGCAAGGCGTCGAACTCCAGATCCCCTCCCGACCCGCCACGCCAGCCCACCGCGACGGCTCCTCCACATCCACCCCCGGCGGTCACCAGCACCAGCACCAGCACCAGCACCAACTAACATCCCAATCCTCCACCTCCCTCGCATCCCGCCGAGCCAGCACGCTCGCCCACGGAGACAGACCCAACAACAACCCCACCACCACCACAGCCGGCGGCGCCACCCAGGTAGACGAAGCAGAATGGGCGGCTTTCGAGGCGGAAATCGCCGCCACGTCCGTGCCCTACGACCAGGACGCCGTCATCTCGGCGCCCGCCATGACGGCGGAGGAGTCGGCGGCGGCAGCCCTGGCCGAGGAGGAGGCGGCGGAGAAGCGCAGGGCGCAGGCGGACGTGGACCTGGAGGACGAGAAGGAGGAGGCGACGAGGGCGTTGGAGGAGGAGTTTGAGGAGATGGAGGAGCTGGAGGCGAGGGTGAAGCGCCTGAAGGAGAAGAGGGAGGCTCTTCGGAAGCGGAGCGAGAGTTTCAGTCAAGAGGCAGCGGTCAAGCCTCAAGGGCTCGAGAAAGCGGCCCCAAAGGACTCCATAGTGGAGGAGGACGAAGACGACGAGGAAGAAGACGAGGAAGACGACTGGGACGGCTTCCGCTTCCCGACTGCCACATGATCAAAGTTCTTGGGAATTGCTCGACGGTATAAGATCCATAACCCTGTATATCATGCAAATCATAAAGTAATCGGTCCGTTGTACAGGATGCGAAAAGAGAAATCTACACCAAAGTAGCCTTACACCAACCAACCACCTTGGAATACACGGCCACCAGGGCCATGACCAAAGACAACCGACGTACAGGCTACCACGTTCGTCACAAGACGACATCTAGAAAACGCCGACCAACCGAAATCCAAAAGCAATCGTATACAACGCTTCCTTCGAAGGAGCACTAGTCCAATGTTCAGCGACGGGAACTCACCGAGCTGTGGCGCTCATAGTCAAAATCCTCGCCGCGACTGACTCGCTCCCAGAACCTCCTCAACCGCCACACTCGTCCAACCCCTCGACTCTCTTCCCATCGCCTGACACCCTCCTCGCGTTCCCTAACTTCGCTTTTCCACTTGGCAGCGATCCATCGCCTCAGTCCATCCTTGACCCTCTCCTTCTCAATGGCCTTCTTCTTGGCTACTAGACCCGGCGCTACATAGACCGTGGTCATGCCTGGTACGCATTCCTTGGGAAGCACGGCACGCTCAACCAGAGTTTCCGGCGAGGGCCGAACCGCCAAACGCCGGGCCAGTCTGATGGACACGAGCGACCGAGCTAGCCTTCGGGAAACAACAGAGGTATGGGTAAGGAAGACGCGGCGCGCGATGAGATCTGCCAGGGACGGACGTGAAGGGGACCACAGCAGTGGTGGGAGGATGGAACGAGTACGGCGAAGCCGGTAATGGTGCAAAATAGGGGTGCAAGAGAGGCTACGGAACAAATGGTTCGTCTACATCTTCAGTTAGCCCCTATTGTGAGGGTTCTTGAGAAGGTAACGATCTTGACTTGTCGATATCCACAGCATCAAACAAGAAGCAAAGTTGGCCATCAACATGGCAAAACTCGCTGGGTAACGATCATCAAAGCACGTACCCTTGAAGCTGAGAGGAGATCACCAACGTCAAGGAACTCTAGAATGTGGAAGAGGACCTCGTTCGGCAGCCCCTCGAGGGAGAGCGACCTGGATCGAAGCCAGTCGGAGGCGTAGTCATGGCCAAGGCTACACTCACGACACTGGGCATGAACCTGGACGAGGGGATGGTCGTCGTCGTCGGAGGCTGGGAAGGCCGTGGCAAGCGAGTGGGATGTGAACAGCACCACGCCCCTGGGTTGGGCACTAGCGACTACCCCCTTCTCGGAGCTGGGTGCGGCCGCCGTCTCCATGTCGTCGGCAAAGGTGCCAGGGGTGTCCACGAGAGGTGACGAGAGGCACAGGTGGTGCATCTGCGCGATGAGCTGGTCGGTCCTCTGGGTGGCGGTCGAAGCTATGGATGTTGGATGATCTAGGCGCGGTAGGCGGCAGGATAACTAGACAGTGACTGCGTTCCAAATTGAGTATGTGGCGGCACAGTATTGATACAGAGTGATTGGCAAGGCGAAGCAGCAATGCGGATCCGTAAACAAGAGGCGGGGGCGGCATATGTCACATATGTCGTCACATCTCCAGGATGGTTTGAAGGCAAAAGGACGGCCGAGACGGGTGACGGTCCGCTGTCCAGCTGTCCGGGGGAGTGAGGCAGGCTACAAGATCAGGTATGTCAGTGTGGAGGAAGAAAAGCGGTCGGGAAGAGAGGGATGAGGCGAAAAAAGAAAAGAAAAAAAAAAGTGTCGACAAGGAAACAGATTTCTTAGTTTGCGAAGTAGCGCGCGCCAG
>JAMYIC010000272.1:0-11414 GCA_024112705.1 Microcera coccophila | reverse complement strand
GATAATAAATAAGGATATATCTCCTTATTCCGCTGTGGCGAGTTACAATAGAAAACTGCAGAATTTAACATTTGTTATCCCTGTGGGCTGTACGCCTCGGACTGTGATTCCAGTAAGCTGCCCCGGCCCAAAGTGGATAGAAATGCCCGGATAGGAATAGCACGCGCGCAAGCGCCTTTCATTTGCTCCAAGGGGGATCTCAGTCCCGAGATCAATCCAGGAGGTCCAGATCCTCAGCTGTGCCTTCGTGCGTACCCATACCCAGGTTGGGCAGGTAAGCCGCGAATACTTCACGCACTTCTCTCTCTCTACCAACCATTTTATCTCTGCGCCGTCGCTCCCTGTTCTTCGCCTTGGCGGTCAGACCAGCATCAGCCAGATTGGTTTTGTTTGCAAACTCGAGCCATCGCTTCTATTCCGTCTGACATGCTTCGAAGGCTGGCAAAGTAGAGCGCTAGCGTCATGGACGCCCACACGACCGATGCCCGTCGCTCCAGCATCGAGAAGACGCCGAAACCTCCTCGGCCTTTCGACCGTTTGCCTGACGAGATTATCGAGCAGTGAGTCAGGATACCCAGGGCGTTGTCGTCTTATGCGACAACGCGGCACGCCAACGTTGCGCTGATAAGACCCCTAGGATCCTCACGGCAACCAACCCTAACGGATTCGCGTCGCTTGTTCTCCTAAATCGAAAATGGCGAGCCGTATCTCAACGGTCACATATCTATATTCACCACTTGGCACGTTGCCCTTCTTATACCGCGACCCACGCTCCGCTTCCTACTCATGTTTACGATAATCTTCCCCGGTTACGACGACTTTTCGCGCATGAGGTCAAACGAAACCTCTTCGATGCTTACTTGCGACCCAAAGAAACAGTCATCAAGCTCGTGTCCAATTCGATCACTTCCTCGTCATGTCCTGGCGGTGAGGGTATGCAATTCAGTGCGTCACCAAAGGGCTATCATATTCTGGCGTACAACTCTGCGAGAATCTATGTAATCGATGTCCGCAGTTCGCTATCGGAGATCAAGAGAGAGTTAAAGATTCTTCGACGGCCAATTGCAGCATGTATCAAGGACGACGGGACTTTACTGGTTATTCTGTCTACAGAGATGCAAATTGATCTCTATGACTTGAAGCAGTCGCCACCACGTCGCACCCAGTCCATGATCCTCGACAACACCCCTCGGACGATCGCGCTGTCTCCTTGCGGCTCCGTCCTCGCCACAGCATATGAAGGCGGTATTGAGGTGACATCTCTGAGGCCCGATGCCTTGCCCACGGATCGTCGAGCAGTTAAATGTGATGCTGTTGACACCCTTGCTTTCTCCTTTGATGGCACTCAGATTCTCGGCACCACAACTCAATCATCCCCTCCAACCACTGTCATCCTGACTGCGCCATACTACGATCCAGGAAGTCACCTACCCCAAGACAATCTCAGCCCTCTTTGGACCACCTCTATTCTCTTCCCCAACACCAGTCGCGACTGCAGCCATGCAGTCTTGCTCCAAGACGGCCACGAGGAGGAGGCCAGTTGGACGTTTGCTTATGATCGTAGTTTTGAGACGTTTCGGGCGGTTCGGATCGACGATCTCAGGAACGGCACTACTTACTTCACAGGTCCGGTACCGACCACTACATCTCAGGTCAGATTACTGCCTTCTACCCTGCCGGCCGCTACCTATCATGGCGAACTTGTTTCGGCAGGTTTCCAAGGCAAGGAAATTTGGATCTACGGAGTTCCCGAAGACTTGGACGCTGTTCCGGATATCGCTTCATTATCCAACGATGTAAGCCCGGCGTCGTTCGGGCTGGTGAGAGAGAACAGCGGACGAAGCGGCGTCCCTCGTCGCCAGTCGACCAGGGCGCAGGATACTCAGGGCGGTAGAGTACCCCAGTGGCAGCTGCTATGTGACAAGCTGAGAAACACCTTTATCACAGGCTACAAAGTCTCCGAGCTAGTGGGAGCGAGTAACGTCAAGTGGGTTGCTGGCTTTGGGCTGTCCTCGGCTCAAGAACGGCTGGTCGTCACCGCTCGAGGTGTTACCGCACCAAGACTTGTTACCGAAGAGGAGGACATGGATTTTGTGGACGGTGGAAGAGTGACATTAATCGACTTTGACTATGGCACGAGCAACGGCACGAAGACCGAGATCACGATCGAGGTTGGAACAGATGATGCGGAAGTTTTGGAGGAGGAGAAACGTGACATGGAGACGGAGGTTGCCATTGTTCGACGAAGGACAGTGGCTCAGAGGAGAGGAGGTCGCGGCAATCTACTACGGGCTACTACGTCAGCGAGTCGAGTTCCCGTCGTACCTTCGCTACCACAACAGAATACCGACGCCGATGATGATCCATTACTACCCCGAAGGATTGGCCGAAACCCCGTACGCCGACCAAGCGAACCTGAAACGTTGAATGAACATGAAGTCGATGGACCGACACTAGAGGAGATGGAAGCATTGGATGCACCATATGCGCACGCCAGCCCCAGATCTGGCAACACTTTGCGTCGTGCCGCCACCGCTGCTGCTGTCAATCGGACTCTCAATCCTCGAACCGCTGACGGCCGGCCTATCCAATACCGTCGTGCGGATGGTCGTGCCGAGCATCCCCACGAGAGCGACGCCGATAAATGGGTCCCTCCTCCGCCACCATATCAAAAGGAAGACCCAGGAGATCTACCGGCTTTCTTACGTGGTCCCGCCATTGCTCCACCTATCTCTGTCATACCTCCTGTGCCTTCTTTGCCGGCTTTCGCCTCTTCTGGCCACCAGGAACCGATCAGTGGTAAAAACGCGAGTCGGCAATTGGCTTCAGAAGCTGCTGCTGATAGACCCGCCTCTCGAAGGGCGGCAAGTGATGATTTCGCAGCGACAAATAGGCCACGTACGAGTGAGACTGTAGAATCACGCTCGACTATTTCAGGGCCCTCCGAAATTCCGGACAATATATACGACGTCACTCCGCCCGATTCGCCCCAACGATCTAGACGATATTCAGCCGTATCATCGAGGTCTGGAATCGAGACGCGACGGTTTTCAGGCTTGTCTGTTCCCTCGACTGAGATGCTTAGATCAGTGACGGCTCCCATCGACCTCACGGGACTGATTCCGCCACATACAGCTCAGTCAGAGACTTCTGGAAATCTTGACGACGGTGCTGAAATGTCGACAGCCGGTCCTGCCGCGACGCCTAGGGCTAGACAGCTCTCAAATGCCCAAACCTGGCCGGCGAGTCTTCGACCGGAGACCAACCGGCTGGCGGATTCAGATGGGTTTCCATTTCCGGCTCCAGTCCCCCATTCCACCACCGACGATATGTCGACCGACTTACCACCGCTCCCAAGCTCAAGTCAGATAGCCAGCTTGAGTAAGAGAGTCAGTGCAGGGAATCCGCGTCGCCTATCGGGAGGCTACCAGATGAGCCAACGACTTGTTGCGAGTCGGGATACTCAAGGCTCCAGCTCTCGCCAGCACCCGCATGCTTTCACTGAACCTGAATTCGATCAGCCACTAATCATCAGTACTCCCAAGGGAGTTTCTGGCGCTTTCGATTCACCTTCGCGACAAGCATCGGGCCGCCGCAACGAGACTCCATTGTTGGCGCCTATTCCTCGACACCCCCGTCCAACCCAAAGTTCTACGGCTCGGCCAACAGTCGAGCGGCTCGAAACCATTTACAGCATTGCTTCGTCTCACGGAGGCAATCAGCATCTTGCAATGCCGCCTCCTGGGCATCCCCCAGCAAGCATTTTGCCTGCTTGGCTGAACGCACCTCCAGCGCCTTCCACTCGCCCTTCTCCCAGCGTCAATCGTCGACCCAGTCGGGCGGAGAGAAGCGCGGCCAAGAACATCATGGATGCCAAGAAGCGAGGGTGGAAGGCGAAAAACAACAAGAAAAAGAAGAAGGCCACTGACGCCGCAAGCAGTGCTGGCTGGACCGATGTGTCTACGAATTTCGTTATGAACAAGGAAAGGGGGAAAGAGAAGGATAAAAAGTGCGCTGTCATGTAGAAAGTCGGGATGATCTTATAAGTGGTGATAGCGGGTGTTGGCTGGGAAATTACGGCGGATCTCATACATGCGGTCGCTATAGCATTGTCGCTTTGAAGTAGGTCCTTTTCGGTGTTACCTATTATTTCATTTACATGTACGTATGGCGCGGCATAGCGTGGGTGAGGACGGTCCTTGACATTTGGGCCAGCGTTTAACGTGGGCAATCTGGAGCGAGTGCTGGCGCATTGGATCAATGCCATTCATGGATGGTTTGTGTGACTATTGTTATCGGAAGAAAGACTGTTGTTGGTATAGGCACTATGGGTAAATACACTATTCGTAGGAACGAAGAATGGCTTGATACAACGCTCCCATGATGATCCTTTGTTGATCGCCCACCATAACGATGCTCACAACTCATCACTGGACACCACATCACCAAAGCACTCGATATTAAGATGAACGTTGAATATTCGCATATCATTCGTAGAAATCTATGAAGCTAAGACCAGAGGTCAATCAAACCTGGGCTACGAAAACAAAACAAAAAACGTAAGCCCGTCCAGATATTCAGGGGTATAAACGACAGGTAACTCCTCATACGCCCAGCCAATGCAATTAGGATGCATGCCGATAAGGCCATGTCTATATTCACGAATGTTTCCAAACTCTCGCGCCTTTCTCAAACTCTCAAATCTTTACTTTAGATCTTCGGCGTTGTCCCCGGGACGTAAGGCCGTCCACGGCGTACGTCCCCCAGCTCTGCCTCGTCCATTAGGTCTGTAAATGTGGTGGCGCCTGTAAGTCGCCGGGCCTTGGGTTTAGGATCCATGGTGCTAGGATCAGCGAAGACGTTGATGCTTTCGCCGCTTGATGGGCGTCGTACTTCTTGTGTACCGGGACGGCGGCTCCAGTGTGAAGAGCCTTTCATGGCGCGGATGGGTGGTAAACGCGCGTTGACTTGACCGGTACGAGGAGGTCGATCATCTTGTGGACTAGGCTGTGCGGAGGCTGGGGGGTTGGGGGATGGGTTGGGGGAGTCGAAGGGATTGGGGATCGAGATACGAATCCGCGGCGGTTGAGACTTGGGTGCAAGCGAGAAGCGCCGGAGACCAGAACTAGCACGCGAAGACGGCGTCTTAAGGATGAAATCGGTGCGGTATGAGTTGGGCTGGGCGATGGGATCGGAGATAATGTTCCCAAAGGAGCCATTGCTACTGGCTGCGCGCCCGGAACCATAGAAGGGTGAGCCCTTCTCGGATTTGATAGCATCTTGACGATTCTTACGCCGAACGTACAGGAAAATGATGATGCAGACGGCAAGAATGAGGAGGGAACCGCCGACGACACCCCCAATGATAGAGGTTGTGGCAGGGCCGGAATCAGATTTGTTGGTGTGATCAGGGGCAGGGACAGTAGAATTGACAGGTGAAGTGCCTGAAGGTGCTGCGGAGATGGTAGTCAACGCAGGACCTGTCTGAACAGGTGTTGCTGTCGCGCTGGGCCCTGCGGCTGTGCTGGTGCCGGTTTGGGAGCCCTTGGGAGGATCATCCTGATTCCCATTCATCACGCACTCGTTGGTCGATGCGCTGCATGAGTACCCAAACGGACAGCACGTGTTGCTCCCGCATTGCTCAAGAGCGACGTTGAAGACAGTTGTCTTGATAGGAGCATCTGGATTCTTACTGACGTCCTGCGAGCTGACGTTGCAGGTGATCGGTGCGATCTTATCGCAGTTCCTACCTGCGGGACAGCACAGAGCAGTTGTTCCGCCAGAGAGAGCCTTGCATGCTGATCCAGAGGGACAGCAGAAGTTGCTCGGCAGAGCAGACGGGCAAGAGACTTGATCAGCCGAGCAGGTATTTTGACGGGCGAAGAGTTGATTTGAAGGATTTGAAGGCATGGCGGATCCTGCAGTCGTATAAAGCGCCATAAGGAGCAGGAAGCGAAAGGGTATAGGAAGCCGAGACATGGTCATCGCTTTCAGGATTTGGTTCAGGTAGCGCTCGTGCAGAGTGTTGTTGCTGAGGGTCGGTCGTCTGATGAAAGTATTTCAGGGGCACGTGTTGTGTAAATCGTGAAGATTTGGTGATATCGTGGTGTCGTCGTCGATTCAGTGGGAGTCAGGTAGCAAGTTGCATATAGCAATTAATGTATGACAAGCGGCTCACAAAGTGGAAGGTCGGAAATTCAGAAACGAAGATAATCAAACAAGTGCTTCGAGACGCAAACAGCTCTCTCAGGGAAGGTCACACAGCCAGTGTGCTTGTCGCAGAAAAAAGAGATGAGTGAACAACAATCACTTTGTTTGTCGTAAACGCGAACAAGCATTCAAGTTTGCAGAACAAAAGAAAAAAAGAGCAGAGACAGGAGAACTTGCGGCCACAGCGAAACACGGATGAACAAGGAACAAAAAGAATGAGGAACGGAAACAAAGAGGGACTGTCGGGAGATGACACGGCGGAGCTGCCGCCATCGCGAGAAAAGCCTCGTCGACCATCCATCCGATTCCTAAGCTTTTCTCGTCTGGCCCTCAGAGACGGTCGCACGACGGACCATGAATCCTGGAACTTTGAGGCGCATAAGACAATCAGGACGGCCTAAAGACCAGTCAAGGGCCTGTCGCTGGCTGGTTCGGGCGTCACTCGACACGCCGGACGAGGCAGTGCGCGTCGCGGGAGACGCTGAGGAGGACCAGATGAGAGGCCAGGAAGGCGAAGCGCCTAAGACTATACAGTCATTTCAAGCATAGGGTTGTAGTAGAGTCGAAGAGAGGACGAAAGCCATGTATAGGTAGGGAGCAAGGTCTCGTCGGTCTACGTCGTCGATGAAGTTGGGCAAATGAGTGGCTGTGGTTGGCCAGGTCGCAGAATTAGACGCGCGGAGCCGGATTCGAAGCGCTGATTGGATCATGGGCGGGTCCCCAGGGCTCTAGGCGCTTCAGGGCCTTGAGGCTGAGGGCCAGTGGATGTGCAGAGCGGTCGATCCACTGGAAGCAACCTCTGACCAGTGAAGAGTCAGGGAGAGCCAGTGCTGTGGCGGGCTTGTTTCAACACTGCCCAGGTCAGAGATATTGGGCATCATGGCAGAATCATCAAGCGAACGCCTCATTCACGCCCCCGCTCACGTGCCCACTGATAGACTTTTCAGATCCGCGACTCTCTAGTTCTGAATTTAGCTTTACGCCCTTGGCTACCTCTTCATCGTGACCTCATCAGCCAGCTTGGGTCCGTCCAACGACTAGCTGAGGATTGCTGCCATGTGCTGCCTGCGATGATGAACACCGGCGAGGATTGATCTAAAAGCCTGGAGCCTCATCTCATTAGTGGAGGATAGACGTCTCCCGTTGCTCGCTACCGATACTCTTACCGCCCCCAACCTACAAAGTTCAGGCATTCAGAGCATCACCCGACAATGGCAGGTATTCGCCTCTTTTTCCGGCCATCGCATTCATCACCAATACTACCTTCTCCTTCCCTACCTAGTACATGGATCTATCCCGCCCTTCTAGTCTGCCGAACTAGGAGGCATGGCCCTTCGCCATCCTGCCGTCTCCTCCCTGTCCTGTGACTACCTAGTCTCCCACTCTACTCCCGGGCCTTGTCCGTTTCCTTCTCCTCCTCTCTTCTCTCCTCTCTCAGCCGGGATGCTCCAATTCCTACATACACGCCTCCCTGGCCTCCCAGCCAGCTAGTCTCTCGGCCGCCCACCAGGATCATCCTAAATCTCCACAATCAAATTCGGCAACGTCCACCTCCGTCGACTCGGGGATCCCACAGAGGCGAAAACCTAGGACTCAATTCGCCGTCGCTGCTCTCAACACATTCACGTGGCCCCGAAAGATGCGGTGAACGCCATTGGCTCTCGATCATTGACTCACGACGTGCCACGAAAGCGAGCATGAGCGTGATGCAATTGACAGCCCTCAACCGCATCGCATAGCGCGTCCGCCCCCGGCCACAGTTCTCTAAGCGCAATCCGCCAGGTCAGCGTAGTTAGCGGTTGTAGTTGCAGTTGCAGTTGCAGTTGCAGTGGTGCTGCATGCTGCGTGCTACGTGCCGCAGGGGGGCCCGTCCTAGCCCCAGGCTTTCCCCAATTGTCTTACCACTGTGATGCCTCGGATGCACGACGTGCAACCCCCATGAACTACACCGCAGCGTGGAAATGCTAGACCGCTAAGGAGCTCCCACGCCTCATTCTCGACATAGTACATGCATATCGTAGTAGATCAGACCATGCTCTGTGTACTCCGGACTGTAATCCGAGGGGATATTCTCAGTTCGCTTCCCCGAGAGTCTACTTGCTGTATTGTCTTAGACGTGTCACTGCGTCAATAGTGTGATTCGCGCAATCCCCTGCAATCAGAGTCCTTGATGTGCTCTTCCACCGGTCTGCGATGCTACTGTCTTCTATGTGAAGCGCCGCCTCAAACACATACTCTGCGTAGAGGTCTCTGGGGAAGTGATGTTGTCAACTGGATTAGACCCGCATGGGAGCGGCGGTCACTAGTAATGGCACTGAATTGATTTCTTGGTCTTGAACGCAAGGGTACATTGTATGAAATGTCTCTCTGCCTAAAGCCCATATCACGCCACTGGAGCAAGCAAATGCCTCTTCGTCCGGGTCTGGGAGCTAGCCCATCTCAGCTCCCAGAGCTTCCACATCCACCGCTCATGTCATTCCTGCTCGATGCTACATCGAGGTCCAGTACTCTCAACCAAGATGCCAGAAACCCGCCCTGCGCCTTTGATTCCCTACCATGCTCCGGATGGTATTGGGTAGGAATAAAACGAGTGATGCTGAGATGCTTTTTCGCACTCGACAAAGAACTGTAAAAATAACTGCACCATTCATCACCCCATTGTTCCTGCATGTGGTCATATTTCTTCCACTCGTTCCCTTCGTACCTCATCCTCAACGCCTATGCGTTCCATTTCCCGGTGGTATCCAAAAGTAGTGAGAAGTGTCGTATCCAAGTGTCGCTTCTCTTTGTAAAAGTCCAATTCCTCTCCGTTGCCTTGCGGCATCCTCTAACGGTAATAAGTCCCATCCCAGTAGGTATCATATCGAAAAAGAAAAAAAGTGGTATATGAAAAAATGATTGGTATCAGGATAAAGAAGAAATCTCGCAGAAATTCTCTGCGGCTCACGGCGGAAGGCAGATGCCTGATCTGCCTTTGAAGTCGTGCTCTTCAAAAAGCTTTAGATAAGGAGGAAATCCCACCCCTTCATTTGCATGACATCCCGCCAGTGGATGTGAGGGCGGGCCGTTTCTGAAGCCGCGGTGCCAGGAGTGCTGGCGGCGGATAGGTTATCGTTCTGCATCCAGCCCTCGTGAAGAACCGATGCGACGCGTCCAAATGAGCCAAGGCTGGCCTGCTCACCTAATTGAGCCAAGCGATCCTCGAAAAATCGTCGGAAGGTCGACCCAGGCAAGCTAATAGATCCACCAACAAGGTAGACCCAGATGAGGCTTCGATCGAACCCATTGGGGCCCGAAGGAATAGATTGCAGCACAGTCGTCAGCTTCTCGACCAAGCCCATGGGAGAGGGTTGAACGGGGCTGAAGCCAGGGACGAGGCTGCAAAGATAGATGCGAGCCGCAAGGCGGAAGGCAGATGTGATGTTCTTAGACAGCTGCTTTGGCGAAAGGCTGCCGTTGGAATTGAAGGGCAGCTTGGGTCCCGTCTCGCTCATCTCGGTAAGACTGAGCTGCTCGCCAAGAGCAGAGACATGCTGGCAGAGAGTGAAGTCATCCATACCATCCTTCTTGAGGGACTCGAGGCAGGCAATCTCCGAGATGAGGTACATGACACGATCATCACATCCCATCAACTCTCGAAGACCAAGATGGGGGTTCACCTGAGACAAGTGCTTCTCGCGGTAGGTGTGGGCGAATGTGGGCGAACGCCCTTGCATGGTGGCACCAAGGATATCAATCCAGGCCGTCAAAGTCATGTTGAAAGGGGTCTGAAGGGGAGACTCGGAAGGATCAGAGATGATGCGAGGGAGGTCAAGCTTCTGTACTAAGCTGATGGCGGCTTGGAAGTGTTGGTGCCAGGGAATGTCCAAGAGGCCATCGTCAAAGCGTCCGACGACACACTGGAAGAAGATCAGGCCCAGAGTGGCCTCGAGGATTTGTCGGTGGTTCTCATCTTTCTTGAGAGCGTCGCACAACGCCCAGATGGTCGCGTAACGGTGACGCATGATATCCTGATCAACGTCCTCGCCAGTAGCGTTACCATGGGACTTGCGGTGCTGCGCAGCGATGCTAAGACAGCAGTGCAGGTAGGCACTGTTGGACCCCAAAGCAGGAAGTATAAGATCAGAGCTGACGGAGCCGTGCTGATTGGAATCGAGAATGGGGAAAATGGTGGGCAGAACAAACTGGATGAAGTGGTCCAATAGTCGCTGGTCGTTCTCATCGAGCTCGATCTGCACTTGCCTGGCGTCGGTTGAGGGACCGTGGGAGAAGTCAAAGAAGTTGACATTGAGCGTCTCTTCTGAGAGCGACTCCTTGCGCTCCTGAAAAATCTGCTGGGTCCACTCGCCATCAAAAGGACCAGACGGAAGAACGGTGCCAGCAGGAGGAGGGGTGTGAAAAGTGCTGAAGGTCGAGATGTGCGACTCTCGGAGCGTCGGCACATCGTTTACAAACATCTGCCGCTCAGTCTTGACATCGATCTCATACGGCGAGTAGCTGCCGAACATGAACTCTGGGGCCATGGAGGCATTGAATCCACCGTATTCAGCACCACTTGGAGGGCTGTTGAAATTGAAGGTTGAAGAGAAGTGAGAATCAATGGAGGCGGACCTGTTGCGATCTAACGGATCGGTAAAGGTGGCAGATGTGGGCAGCGAGTGCGTAAGGCCTGGGGGAGAACTGCAGGCTGAGGTGTGGACGCTGTGCGATGACTTCTCTGAGAGCTTCTTGCGCTTGATGATAATCTTGATGTCGTCCTTGTGCTTTCGACGCGCTTCATTGTTGCTCCACCACATTGGTCGCTTGTACTCGCACTGCAGACCAAGATGTTTGCACGCCGTGCACATCGGAGAGCCTTCGTCGCACTTCTTTCGCCGTAATCTGCAAGTGTAGCAGCCTAGAGAAGAGCGTCGTTAGTGAATAGAAGGGAAGATGTAAGTGGGCTCCGTGTAAGTGCGACACGGTTCCCACTGCGGAATTGCCGACGAACCTGTTCTTGAGCGGCGATGCATCTGAGTCTTCGTCTTTGAGTTGCCATTATTGGTTTTGGAGGCTGACTTGGCCTTCGAGGACTGAGTAGCAGCCATGTTGACTGCGTTTCCAGCTGCGCGCATCATTGTGTTGCGATGGTCGGGGGATAGCGTAGACATTTGTAGGCTGCGATGCTGGTCTGGATGTACTGAGGCTAGGAGGGGGGGGGGGGG
>JAMYIC010002706.1:1898-22305 GCA_024112705.1 Microcera coccophila | reverse complement strand
CCCCCCCCCCCCCCCCCACGACGCTACAGTCTCCTCCGTGATGAGGCATGCCGTTGCGTCCCCTCTCCCTCCGTAGCCGCCAGCACTCGCTGTTTCCGGCGCTACGTCCCAGTGCCGACGACAATGCGACTTTCATGACCTCGGGGGCTTCGCTCCGGTGTCGGGGGTTTCATGCCTCGAGGAGTTTAGAGAGCAGTGTGAAGGAGAAGAATCACTATGAGCGGTTGAACTTGAGACATGACGCTTCGCCGGCGGAGATTAAGAAGTGAGTGGCTTTTCCGGCATTGTTCGCGTGCTTCGTGGATTACGATCGGTGGTTTTCTTCCAAGTAGTGGTGGCAATGGTGATAGCTTCAGCGTCGCTAACGGTGATACCAGATCTTACTTCTCCCTTTCCAAAACCCACCATCCCGACACAAACCGCTCCGATCCCAACGCTTCACATACCTTCTCCCTCATCTCCGAATCCTACAGAGTCCTTTCTGACCCCTCCCGCCGCACCACCTACGACCGCGATGTCCTGCGCCTTCACCACCATCCCCACCACCATCGCCCTCACGGCTCCTACCACAGCACCCACCAACCAGCCGGCGGCCGCGCCCCCTCCGGTCTGAGCCGGCGACGGGGGACATTTCGGGGGCCGCCGCCGAGCTTCTACAGGAGTGGAGGGTGGGGGGGGCAAGCAGAGAAGAGGCAAAAGGCGCATGAAGAGTCAACGGGGACCGGGTCCTCAGAACCATCCTCATCTCATGCAAATGCCTGGGCGAGCGCATGGTCGCATCAAAATTCCCACGGTGGGATGGGTCCTGGCTCAGATCCGTACCATGAAACTTCGAACATGGGTCACTTCGACAAGGCGGGACATACGCGAACACAAGCCCGCGAGGATTTCAAAAGGGTGCATCGGGTACGGCGGTCGATGGGGACTGAAGAGATTCAGCACGAGGCGCAGTCGAGTGTCACCGGGCACTTCTTCATCATAACGGGAATTTTAGCAGCGACACTTCTGGCGCCGTTGTTGTATGTACAGTTTCTCAAGTTGGGGGCCAGGAAGAAGGACACTGATAGATAAATGCGGCTTCAAACAAATGAGGTAGGCTTTAAGGTCTCTGTCCCGAGTACATAAATGTTCATACACAGTCGTGGGTCTCAACGCAAGCTCCTAACATTGCGAGAATCACAAGATACAAGATACATAACACAACGTCAAGCAATTGACCTTTCGGGCGGTTACAATCAACTTCATTATTTTCAATATTTCGATTTATGTGATAATCTACATCCGAAAGACCACCGCAATGCACGACTGTAAGGTACAACAAGAGCTTCTGGCGTGAACAGCAAGCCCTGGAGGAGATGAATCCTAGTGGGTGGGTGAGGCTAGAGGGAGCGCGTGAGTGCCGCAAGTCTTTTAACCCTCGAAGGTGAAGCTGGCACCGAGCTTGTGGGTAGCCTGGTCGAGCTTCTGAGTGTCGAAGGAGCCACCGAGACCCAGAGTAACACCCTCGCGGAGGAGAACGTTGTAGGCAAGGGCAGCGATACCCCGGTCGTTGATCTTGACCTGTACGAACGGGTCAGTTTCCGTGCCATCATGGTCAGTTTAAGCGACTGGAGACAAACCTTGGCGAAGGAGACGGGGTCGATGCGGTACTTGCTGGCAACCTCGAGGCCGACAGCGTTGCCAGTCTTGGAGTTCCATGTAGCCTTGGCACCAGCCTCGACCTGGCTGTTGACCTTGTGGTAGTACGAGGCAGCGAAGACGGAGAGGTTGTCAGAGGCGGTGATGGCAGCGCTGTAGAGAGGGGCAGTGTAGCCGACGGCGGCGCTGTAGGCAGTAAGAGCAGCCTTGTTGACGTCGTAACCAGCGCTGGCGCCGGCGAGGAAACCCTCGTGGCCGACAACGGCATCGACGTTAGCGACGGGACCCTTGAGGAGGTCGAAGAAGGCGCGGCCGTGGAAGCCGGGCTGCTTGAAGTGGACGTTGAACTTGGCGCCCTTGGCAGCGGTGGCGGGGAGGAAGTTGAACAGACCCTCGAGCTTGAGGCCCTTGGCGAGGGTGTCGGCGACCTCAATCTTGGTGTCGAGGGCGTTGGCGGTGTTCCATGTCTGGGTGAGGGTCAGGCCTGTGCGTTTATAGAACATTAGCACTTGAGCATAGCCAGGTCTGAGCAACGTCGCAAATCCAATCGGCCAGCCGGAGCCGGGACCGAGAATTCGCGAAATCATGAGAGAAGGGGGAACATTGCGGCGTCGTCCATCAGGACGAGGGGGCCTAGGCGTGTGTGAAGGTGAGGACGATGAGGATGGTGATGAAGATGAGGGTGACGACAGCGAAGAAGATGGTGAGGCTGTACCGGTGGGCTTGTCGGTGTATTTTCCCTCAATCTGCATTGACCCCAATGGGTCCCAGGTCAGTCAACTGTCGATCTTGAAGCAATTGGGTCGGTGAGGCATCGCGATACGCCAGCGCCAGAACTGCACGACAATCTCGTCGTTGTCCGAGCAGCCAGCGTCTCTCGAGTCCCGACCATGGCGTCAACGTACAGCAGCAGAGGTGGCCTTCTCGTGGCTAGACTTGCCGGTCACCTTGAAGGCAACGCCATTGGGAGCAGTGTCCTTGAACTCGAAGGTGGTAGCCGAGAGGTGGTAGAAGTCCTTGTTGAGGAGCTATAAAACGGCGCAAAAAAAAAAACCGAGGTCAGCAAGTAAGAAGGTTTACGCAGCAGCAGCAGCAGCTTGACATGGGGCGCATACGTCGTTGGCCGGCTTGGCGATATCGGAAAAGGCAGGGACAGACATGGTGACGGTTGTTTTGGGAGGACGGATGAGATTATCTCGACAAAAATTGAAAGTTTGAATGGAGAAAAGGGAGAGTAGAGGGACCAGGTGGATGGAGAGGATAGAACGATTCGGGGGGTGAGTGAGAGAAGTGGTGAGGACCCGGAGAAAATGTTTTGGCAGCCCTGCAATTGGGTGCTCCAGTTACCATAGCATTGCCCAGCTAACCTGTAACTGAACCGTGCGTGGGGTGAGCTGCCTGGGTTTTCTGGGGGAACCCGTCACCCACTACCGCCAGCGAACCTTACAGTGGCTGAGCGGGTGTAGCAGGGTCATTACAGTGGAAGCTCAGTTCTGATCGGCTGATATCGGAGCGGGTCAAAAAAGACTCCACGTGGAGGGCAAATTGGATCAAAAGCAAAGAGGAAATGAGCCGGTAATTATCTGAGCAGCTTCGGTGCTTTAGGTGCCTACCCAGGTCCTTTGGACGGTAGTTTAGCTCCCCAACGTGTCGAGCACGAATGGTCTCGTCACGAATCGGGAGAGTTGATGATGCTAAGCTCCTAAGCACGTAAGGCAGTTAGGTTCCAAAAGAAGAGGGACTGGCGGCGCTGAAGAAGAGCCAGGTCAAAAAGCTATCCCCAGTCTACCTACGTGTCGAGAGGTACGGGGGTGACAGCTATCTGTGCTCGGTATCTGGCCCAAAGATGCTTCCGATCTACAAGTAGCTGCATGAACCCTGACAGCCTCACTGGTGTTTCATTTCGTCACCACGTCCACTTTGGCAATGAGCTAACATAGCTGACCTCGTGCACGACTCGATATTTCGACATCGTGCTCGCAGAGACTTTTAGTCAGAATCTCTACCAGCTCGTCAGCCCACCACCACTTTTGTTGAGAATTACTCTTAAGCAGCATGACCATCATCCTGGGCTTTCGACCTTTGTCCATCACAGCAGTCTCTTGCACAAGGTACAACGTAAACATAGCTTTTCAGTCAATGCAACACTCGTATTGTCCTCAATCCACTCATCATCATTCCAAGTTCCGTAAAGACGCCATTTCTCTTCAACCAGAAAACGGCTCCAGAGATACTTTTGTATAGCCTAGGTAAGATACAAGGGACGCTCAAAAATCGCTCCGCCTCAAGCTGCGTCGTCGTACTTCTGTTGGTGAATCGAAATAGCTCTGATGAAGGTTGTTAGCAATCCATCCCTGGAGTCCAAGATGAAGATGCTCACCGGCCACTGGGGTCCGACTGCTTAGACCAAGTAGGAGTCCATCGCTCGACCGTTGACGCGCAGTGAGGAGGGAAGTGCTCGTCGAACATGGTTCGGTACCAGTAGCTAGACAATCGGTCAGCCATTTTCATCCCGCCAGGCCTCTTGGGAAACATACGCCTCCTTGGTATCGGGAACATCGTTGCCCCATTCGGGCTTGGGGTTCTTCATCATTTCGTCCGTAACATGTAGCTCGGCATTGTCCTTGAGGGCGTCGATCCATCCGTACCCGACACCATCGGAGAACTGTTCCTTCTGTCGCCACAGGATCTTTTCGGGCAGGTAGGGCGCGGCATCGGGCTCGTCGCTGGTGTCGAAAGCTTTTCGGAGAATGTACTTCTCAAGCTTCTCTTTGGTAATCATCTTGTCTTGAGGGTCGATGGCCATCGAAGTCTCGAGGAACTGTAAAACTTGTTAACAAACCACTCCTACAGCCGTGCTGTTCCGTTGGCAACCCACCTCCTTGTCCAAGAAAGGAACGCGAGCCTCAAGACCCCAAGCAGAGGTCGACTTATTGGCTCGCAGGCAATCAGCGAGGTGCAAGTTCTTAACACGTCTGACAGTCTCCTCGTGGAACGCTTTCCTGTCAGGGGCAGCGTGGAAATAGAGGTAACCACCGAAGATCTCATCACTGCCCTCGCCGCTGAGAACCATCTTGATACCCATAGCCTTGATTTTGCGAGACAACAGGTACATGGGAGTCGAGGCCCGGATGGTGGTGACATCGTAGGTTTCTAGGTGGTAGATGACGTCTGACAGAGCGTTGAGGCCATCCTCAATCGTAAAGGTCATGACGTGATGTCGGGTGCCGAGGAACTTGGCGACTTCAAGAGCAGCCTTGTTGTCAGGAGATCCGGGCAGGCCGATGGAGAAGGAGTTAAGTTGGGGAAGGTAGGTGACAGTATCGAGATGATCGTCGTCGTCAATGCCGACAAGGCCTTCGCCAGTCTCAGCATTCTCGATAGGCTCGACAGTGCTGCCGGCCTCGAGGGCCTTCTGCTTCATTCGTAGAGTTTCACGCTGCGCAATGGCCGCCACCAAGCTGGAGTCCAGACCACCAGACAAGAGTACACCGTAAGGAACCTCAGCCATTAGTCGCTTGCGGACCGACTTCTCCAACGCCTGTCGAAGAATCTTGTAGTCGACGGGGGTAGACGGGACCTTGGTGGGATCCCACCAGCTGGGCTTGAAGTAGCGAGTAGTCTCGCCGGTCTTGGAGTCGTAAACATGGCCAGGAGGGAAGGCGACAATCTTGTCGCAGACAGTATGCAGGCACTTGAGCTCAGAGGCGAAGTAGACGGCGCCGGGCTCCTTAGATGACCAACCCTGATAGAAGGTGGTGATGCCGATCGGGTCTCGGGCAGCGATGGTGCGGTCCTGCTTCTTGTCGTAGAGGACGAAGGAGAACATGCCATCAAGGTGGCCAGGGGCATCGCTATCGTACTCTTCGTACTATATCGAGAGATTGTAATGAGCTTGAGCCCCTCCACATACATTGGGCGAGTCACTTCGACGGGGATCTCTTACCAGAGGAATGATAACTTCGCAATCCGAGGTGGTCTTGAATTGGTACTTGTGCTTAAGGTGCTTTCGAATCAAGCGGTGGTTGTAAATCTCGCCATTGACGGCAAGGATGATGGAGTCATCGTGGTTTGTAAGGGGTTGAGCACCGGACTCTGAATCGAGGGTTAGCCGAGGAGGAGTAGCCGGCGCAAAGCAGAAAACGACTCACCGACACCGACGATGCTCAAACGTTCATGGCAAAGAACTGACAGAGGAGTCAGTGCTGTAATCTCCAACGTGGTTTGGTTCAATTGACCTACTGGTTTGGTTGGAAATGACACTTCCGCCTGGACATGCGACTCAGCATTGCGCTCTCACGGAATATCGATCCGACGCCGGAACTTACTCCAATCGGGGCCACGGTGACGAATTCTGGGGGGGGATCTAAGTCAAACGGGGTTTCTCTTACGGCGTCGAAGGGAGGAACATACTGTTTCGCAAGTCGAAGCGCAGTCGGCTTGAACTTTTGGACTTCGGGATGACTTCGTCGCAGTCAGTCAGTGAAGCTTTCGTGGGGCAGCACAGCAAAAGTTCCCAATTGCGATTACGATGGCGGGGTTCTGTGCCCCTCCATACGTTCGCGGATCCATGTCCCATGCTAGACGCAGGGCCGGCTGAACTTACCGATGACAAGCAAAGATGCCACACATGGTTGCGATTGCTGATTCTCTCTTCAGGATAACTCTACAAGGCAGAGAATATGAAGGAGGAAGATCGAACGGGAGCAAGAGGAACAAGAGGGCGCGCAATAAAAGAGTCATTCACACACTCCACCAGCTCAAACAGGACCGGCACACGATAATAAAAAAAAAGTGGATAGGTAGCGGCAACGGCTCGAAATTTCCGATAGCGATAAGGCAAGCTACTGGCATCTTCGAGGCAATCTCAGAGTCACAGTTACTTGAGCCAAGCCGCTATCAGTAGCTCTGCAAGGGCTTTTCGGCCGACTTCGGATGCTAATTGACGCTTACCCATTGGTCGGCGTGACACCAAGCCGTGGCACCACCAATTATTTGGGTCGAAGTCTGCGCTGATAAGGCAGCATTTACTCTGCATAATCTATGCAATCCGTCATGATACGAATTCAATGTCAAGATAGCCATGGATGACTGCTGCAGCATTATGCACACTAGCCTTTGCCAGAAGAGAATGTTGGAGGTCGAGCAATGACTTATCTTTTCACCACCGACTGCAGAGAAGTTATCCAGCCTCCTCGTGACCAACCAGGACACCAACGGTTTGGTCTAAATGCGGAATACATACATGAATTTGCTTCCCTCGTTCCTCTCGCAACATGCTGCGACAATGCAGATTTCACCACCACAGAAAATCACAACCCTGAGGACGGCGCGTGACTCTCGAGGACTGAAAGTCCAGCGACCGTTTTGGTTGACCTAAAGGAATACCAAATATCTCACCGTACATTCGCTATGCAATGTCAAAGTGTTGTCCGTGTCGTAAATTCCGCTTCCGTATACCCCTTCCGTATCAACCCTACGTCATTCAGTCTTTTATCTCGGTGTTCGTCCAAGCGCCATGGCCGGCTGTTCATATAAAAACGTCTAATGTGTCCATCTCGCAAACTCGCCGAGCCATCAGGGAGCGGGATTCTCACGCACAACGCGGCGGATTCGCTTCTCGTACTCGGCGCGGTCTCGCTTGAACAAGTTGTACGCCTCCGCCTGGGCAGGGGAGTCGGGGTTTGGATCGTTGAGGAGATCCTGGATACCGAGCAAGATCTGCTTTACGGTGATGGCGGGTTTCCATGCCTCCTCCTCGTTCAAGATCGATAGGCAGACGGTTCCCGAGGGGTAAACGTTGGGGTGGAACAGCGGAGGGACGAATTTGCCTGGGATGCATCAGTATCGTAGTTCTCAGAATGAATGCGTGATCTCGATACTGACACTTGGGAGGTTTCGTAGGATACTCTGTGAACGTGGATTAGCGCCAGCTCATCTCGTGCAGCCCTCTCTCTAGCACTCACCGTCGGGGAAAGCAATGGTCAGCTTAAACAGGCCGTTCTCCCATATTGTCTTGTCCTTTCCAGGGATGCCACACTCCCAGTTTCTCAGGTCAAGCACGCCTTCCTTCGTGCGCGCAGGCTTCGCATAGAAGCCAAAGGGATGATCTCGTCGCCATTGCTTTCTACCATATGTCAGGGTTCCGTGATATTCTTGGGGACCTCGATAGCACTTACCTCTCCTCCTGCAGTCGGTTCTGAGCCAAGGCCATGGTCACTTCCGATCAGCGTGAGGCTGTGCGAAGGAGTCGGGGGACTTGGGCTTCGAGGTACGGTAAAGGCAATGCACGGGGACGCAAAGGCCTCGAGGTTGTGGTGAGAAAGATCCGGGCGTCGCGAGAGGTGTCTTGATGATGAGAGAGAAGGAGAGGTTGCTCTTCCTTTGTGTAAAAAGGTCAGGTTGGAGAGGGAGCCCAAGGCTTGTTGCACATTCAACCTTGACAGAGTGAATGATTTCACGCGCCAAAGGCTATTGCGCCTTAGCAGAAAAGTGGCGCAAGCGCTCAGGGCAAGAGGCGCACCGATAGCCTCAAGCCCCCCCGCATGAACCGCCCATTGCAAACGCTTTCGGGGGGCCGTAGCGCTGTAAAAATCCTATCTTTGGCGGGGTGAGCGAGGGGCATCGATAAGGTAGCCAGCGATCCAAGCACTCCGAGCCGGGGTGAGGCAGTCCCTCGGCTTGACGCACCTCGGACCAGAAGCCCAGCACTGTCCGTACGGCTCACCAAATACCCATCACATTCACACAAACTTAGAAGTCAGCTATATCTTTACACCTCTTTCTAAATCATTTCTATTACTATATAGAACTTCACTCCTTACTATCCCACCTCTTGAGTATCGGGATCTCCCTGAACTGGCAAACATTTCTCCCTCAGATCGTTCCAGAATTGTTACATGTGGGGTTGTTCGTGGGTGAATTAGGTTGTGTCACAAGAGTTAATCATGGAGGCCACTGTGGGCACGACGGACAACGCAACGAAGGATGAAGTCAAGTTCAAGCCTGACGAGGTAGCAGCTTCTGTGGGAGCTGTAGTGACTGAGCCGGAGAAGCCTGCGGCGACTCAGACGATCGTGTCCAAGGAATCAGATGAGAGCGCGACTCCCACGGAAGTCGAACCGACTGGGTCCAAGGAGCCCGCTCAGATGGTCGAGCCGGAACCACCAAGACATGTTGCTAAGTCGATGGATTCTGAAGCAGTGGTCGAGCTGAGAAGGCCCGAAGAGGCTGTCGATTCAGAGATGCCTTCGGCGACTAAAGAGACCGTGGCAGACAAACCAAAAGAGGAGTCTACCTCTATGGGAACTACGGCGAGCGAGGCAGTCGAGTTGGGCAAGGCTCCGGCGGCTGAGGTAACCGCATCAAAAGAACCTGCTGCGGCAACGGAGAAGATTGAGACGAAGAAGCCTGAGGCAGGAGACGAAGACGAAGATGTCCCCGACCCAGACGAGGATGACTTGGACGATCTAGATGGTGCGTCGATACGATAGACTCACTCTACTTCGCTTGCTTCACCCGCTAACTTGCATCACAGACATGTTGGATGAATTTGCAACTGTGGGACTCGACTCTAAGAAGCCTGCTGAGCCAGTCAGTCCCTCAAGGTCAGAGCCGGCGAAGGCATCAGCTACTACCGCTGCCGCTGCCGGCGCTGCTGCTGCTGCTGCTGCCTCGAAGCAGCCAACCGCCGAGGAAGAGTTCTCGCAGGAGGAGTTTGCCAAGCAGCTTCAAGCGGGAATGGCTGACCTCCTTGGCGAGCTAGAAAAGTCTGTAGGTTGGCCCTTTCAATCCGCAAAGTCGACAAATGACATATGCTCACATATACCAGCCGGACATGCAAAAGCAGTTTGAGGAGGTGTTCAAACAGATCAGCGCCGCTGCGGATGAAGACGAGGCGGCGCCTCCCAAAGGCGTGGCTCCCAAACCTGCTGCTGAGCCCAACGTAGATGCCTCCTTTCAGGAAACCATCCGCCGGACCATGGAGCGCATGCAAGCGTCTGGTGACCAAGCCACCGCGGCGGCCGCTTCTGGTGCATCAGATGACTTCATGAGCGAGATGCTGAAGCAACTGTCTTCAGGTGACGTGGGTGGTGAAGGCAGCGAGGAAGAATTCTCCAAAATGCTCATGAGCATGATGGAGCAACTCACCAACAAGGAGATTTTGTATGAGCCTATGAAAGAGCTTGATGACAAGTTCCCAGATTGGCTTGCCAAGAACCGAGACAAGACTCCCAAGGAGGATCTGAAGCGCTACGAGGAGCAGCAGGCCTTCGTGCGGGAGATCGTGGCCAAGTTCGAGGAGAAGACGTATTCGGACTCGAACGCGACAGATAGAGAGTTTATCGTCGACAGGATGCAAAAGGTACGCCTCTCCCTTTCTACCATAGGAGACAGATCACTGACATAAATTCAAGATGCAATCGGCAGGATCGCCTCCCTCTGATTTGGTCGGAGACATGGCGTCGGCGCAGGAAGTCTTCAATGCGCCAGATGAGTCATGTAATCCTCAATAAATATCAAGTATGGATCTCTTATGTCCATCTTACCATATACCCATTCCTACACATCCATACAGTGTTCACACAATATCCGTGGTATGAGCCGCTGGTATCGCCAAACGCCTTACCATATGATCCTAACCTGAAATGGCAGCCCCAAGTCTCAAAAAGCATCATAATCTAAAGCAATCCCTTCAAGTTGGTAACTCATTGCTTCCATCCGTGCAATCCATCTGGTCAGCAATAATTGATTGGTCATCTTCCGATGCTTGTTCTTGGGAGATGAGCTCAGCAAAAATATCGTCATAATCTTCATCTGAGAGAGTTGGCGAAGGTGGTCGCTGCGATTGCTGTTCCTCATAGGAAGCAAGCACAACATCGAGCTCGTCTTCCTCCATGATATCGTCGAGCACCATGTCGTCTTGGTCTAGTTCTTGAGGTCGTTCTCGGTGAAAAGCCATAGCATCTTCGATGTCCGCCTCTGTGATTTCTGGCGCGTCGTGGGATAGCTGTCCCTGGTTTGCTAACCAGTTGTTTTTCAAGAACTAAGTTTCAACTGTCAACATGCGCACTGCTTTTTGAAGGATAGGCAGTCTTACCTGTCCCTCAATATCTCTCCGCTGCCACTTCTTGTCATCTGATTTCTGGCGCACATTCTGAAGAAAGAGCTTCCGTCTACCTTCTTGCGCGTCTTCTCTCTTACGTACAACAGGATTTGGTCGTGTCGGCCGCGAGGCAAACTTGAATATTGATGGCTTGATGGGCGAAGATTGTATTTGTCGTTGAGGAAGCGAGTTTCGATCAATTGGGGAGAGCGGCGACGAGGCACGAAGAGGTGAAGACGAAAGAGGCGAGGGCACGGAAGGGCGATGGTCCCACGCGTCGGAGAAGATTGGGGCTGGAGCAAAAGACAGCATCTCTTCGGCTGGTTCTTCTTGATTTGATATTTGCATCAATTTGAATCGTGAGAGCTAAGCTTCGAGGAAGGATGATGATCAGGGCGATGCAGATAATTGGGCAGATGCGTCTAGGAAGTGGCGGTTCCTGGAGATACTCCTTCACGACGCGATAACTGTGAACGCGCGCTGTCACGTGCTATCGCAGGAAATATACTTAAGATATGTACCTTACCTTAGCGCTCCTTCCCGTCCTTCTGAGTGGCTCTCTCCCTCGAAGAATGCTCCGGTCCCAACCGAATTGGACGGACACCAACGAAGGAAAAACTGTCGACCGTTGACGACATGACATGAGACAAGCCTAAAAAGTCCCTTTTCTTCCCATCATTTTAGTCTCCTTTGGCGTTGTTGCTTTTGCCGTTTAATGTCTTTTATAGAATGAGGGATTACATCTTCACCTCCTACATTATAGCGAAAACTAGCCCAGATGAACGTCTTTTCTTTCCAAACCGTTGCGACTCGTGTCGCCGCTCGACCATGGACTTGCTCGGCCTGTCGGAGCCAGTTGGTTCGCGGTAAACCTTTCCAACGCATTGGTGCAAGATCCTTTGCCTCTGGGAAGGGCTCTCGAGGGAACAGTGGACGAAAACGAGGATCAATTCGGGTGGCCTTGTATGCCTCAGCTGGCGCTGCTGCTGTCGGCGCAAGCAGCTTCTCCTTTACTGAAGATATACGGAACACGTACGAGGCGGCGGAGAGGACAGGGAGAGTGGTTGCAACGTTGGGAATATGCATCAACGAGTGCGGACTCTTCGGCTTATCGCGCATGTGCCTTGCGCTAATGGAAGACCAGTTACCGGACAACCCTGAATGCGATGGCGAACATTGCAGACGACGAAGAACAGACGACTATATTGAAAGGATGTCACAAGCGGTGCGCTGACCGGACTTTGGAAGCAATGGAAAAGAATGGAGGGATCTTCATCAAGCTTGGGCAACACTTGGTAGGACAATGTGCTCCTGTTATCCCTAATATCGTTAACGAAGTTCCCAGAGCGCGATGAACTATCTTTTGCCTACCGAGTGGACAACTACGTTCATACCACTGCAGGATAAGTGCCCGGTATCCTCATTCGAATCGATTGAGAACATGTATCGCAAGGATGCAGGCGAGGACCTCTGGGGTTACTTCTCCGAGTTCTCAGATGAGCCAATTGGAGCTGCATCCCTGGCGCAAGTTCACTTGGCGACTATCAGGGAGACGGGACGAAAGGTCGCCGTCAAGGTCCAACACCCTGAGCTCGAGGCGTGGGCACCCCTCGATCTAGCCCTCACCAGGATTACCTTCTCGACACTGAAACGATTCTTTCCCGAGTACGACCTGGAATGGCTCTCTTCCGAGATGGATGTCTCGCTTCCCAAAGAACTTGATTTCCAGGAGGAGGCCGAAAACGCTCGTCGCATGAAGGCGCACTTTAGCAACATCCCCGAGTTACCCCTCGTTATTCCCGAGATCATCTGGGCTAAGAAGCGCATCCTTGTCATGGCTTGTGAGTCTGGGTGCCGGCCCGATGATCTGAGGTACTTGGACCAGAACGGCATCGACCGTGACGAGGTCTCTGCCGCGCTCGCCCGTATCTTTAATGAGATGATTTTCGGCGACGGCGCGCCTCTACACTGCGATCCTCATGGTGGAAACATTGCCATTCGAAAGAACAACGCTCGCCGAAACCTAGGCCGCGGTCCCAACTTCGATGTGATCTTATATGACCATGGTCTCTACCGGGACATCGAACTACCCCTGAGACGATCCTATGCCAAGATGTGGCTCGCTGTCATCGATGGTGATATGGATCGCATGAAAAAGTACGCCCATGAGGTCGCCGGCATCACGGAGGAAGATTTCCCCCTTTTCGCCTCAGCCATCACTGGCCGTGACTACAGCGTTGTCAGCCAGTCTGGCTCCATCCTGAAGACCCGTACCGCCGACGAGGAAAGTAACATGAGCGGTGCCCTCCAGGAAGGCCTCATTGTCGACCTCGTTCAGCTTCTCGCCCGCGTCCCGCGTATCATCCTCCTCATCCTCAAAACTAACGACCTTACGCGAAGTCTCGATGAGAATCTTCATACCCGCCAAGGACCAATCCGCAGCTTCATGATCCTCGCACGGTATTGCATGCGGACGGTGTTTCATGAGCAACTAGAGGAAATTCGACGACGTGGGAGCTTCTTATGGCCCCCGAACACGTTGAGAGTGCTTGCGGCGTACGTGGGTTATTTGAGGGTTGAAGTCAAGCTTGAGGCTTTCGAGTTGTGGCTGGGTATGAAGAGAGCTTTGCGGTTCGGGAACGTTGAATTTGAGGGCAACCCGTAAATAAACAATACCAGCGTATCAGTGCATGTAGACACGTAGATAAACATCATCTCGAGTGTAATATCAAAGATCAATGCAGTGAATCAATATTTGTCCAACTTGATACACACGTCCGGCTCCGATTGCGGTTGTTGCCAACTACCCTACACCATAACATTCTAGGTTGCATACACTTTCTCCTGACAATTCACTATGTACAATCTCTGACCTACCGTAGATTTTCAGGATCCTAACCACATCGCTGGTTTAGTGCCCTGGTTGGACGGCATAAATACCAACAGAGACGTCGCAAAGACAAAGGCACTGGTGAAACCCCCGATAGCCGGTCGGTTTGGACCCATACCCGGTGCATCAACCACGTCTCGATCTTGATAGGGCAACCTATTTGCATTACCACGAGTATTCACCTTATCCCATATCTATTGCTAATTAGAACTACAGCAAGGGAAAGTTCGTAGTGCCGCTTCGGGTTGTTCATGCCACCCGAAAGAAGCATAGTGGCTGCAGTTCAGTGATCAATAGCCAATTTACAGAATTTCTTCCATCAACAGTAACCGGTTCCGTGGTCTAGCTGGTTATGGCATCTCGTTAACACCGAGAAGGTCCCCGGTTCGAGCCCGGGCGGAATCACACTTTTTGCTAGTTTACTTATAATAAGTTAGCCACCTGTGGTTAAGATTCTTTTTGACATTCGTAGGCCAAGGACAGACACGAATGAACGGCGTACATCCCAATAGTTAGCATAGCACTGTCCGAAGGAGACCAGGTACTTGACCACGTTATATCAACCACGAGTTCGGACAAAGGTGAAGCATATCAAGCGTACTCGGGCTAATTGATTACTCTAAAAATGGTATCATGGTGACTCTAATTTCCTACCCTGAACTCCGAAGCCGTCCTTTCCAGACTCCCACCCTTTCCTTGAAAGCAGTATTGCATGATTGAACAGTCTACTCGAATTTCCCTCGCCCGAGCAACCCACCCACAACTCCCATCCTCCTCTCCGCACCCCTGACCTTCCTCTCCTCTCTCCTCTTCTCACTCTGCTGCAATCTTGCTCGTCGCTCACTGTCCCTCGCAAACGCATGTACACCACTCTTCTTGCTTGCCGTCTTCTTGATCTTGGCCTCTTCCCCGAACCCAGCCGTAGGCGTTGAGGCACCAGAGCTATTATTCGACCCGGCCACGAGCGATGAGTTGGTGGTTGCGCGGCGGAGAAGGGCAGGGACTTTGAAGGTGGAGGAGGAAGCAGAGGCGGCGAAGGCGAGGCGTGTGGTGGAGGTGGTGGATGACATGGTGGAAGAGTTGCGCTTAAGAGAGATGCGATCGACGACGGCAACATAGTTGCGACGAAGCTGCTGATTCTCCTTGTTACCGCGAGCCGTTGAAGCCTCAATATCTTCATTCTCGCTCTCAGAGCCGATTTCAGTGGCCGGGATGACAGACCCCTGAGGCTCTTCCAGTAAGTTGGACAAGGTCTCCCGAATCTCGCCAATGTTAGATGGCTTCTTGCCATCCTTTGTCCTTCGCATATTAGCTGGTGGCCTGTTGTCTTCCGCCGATGCCAGAGGTTTTCGAAGCTGACTATCAGAGACGGCCTGAGGCTGAGGGGTCGGGCTCTCTCGAGACTGAGATCCCTCCGAATCCTTTTGCTCATCGGCCGCATCTAGGAAATCCATCTCATCATCACTGCCGCGGTCTTCGATGGTTCGCAAAAAGGCCTGATTGCCAGGGTTCTCGGCAATCTTCTTGACACGCTCGTCGGCGAAGAGAGCCTTTTGCATCTTGGCGAACTGCCGCCGTTTCATGCGACGACGAGCCTCGCCACCGTCATCTGAATCAGAGAGATCGTAGTCTGCACCACGCTTGCGACGGAGCATGCCTGTTGTAATGTCCTTGAAAAGCTTCTCGACTTGCTTCTCATCAGCAGCACGTTCGCGATCACTGTGTATTGTTAGTTGAATTCTGGTCGCGGCAAAGACAATCTTTAACTTACGCGTAGAACGCTGCCAGTTTGGCTTCGTCGAGATCATTCCCAGCAGCATCGTCAATCATCTCCTTGACGGACGCAATCGACTCATTGTCACTCTCCTCGCCATCAGCACCACCAAGCCCGGCATATTCATCCTCGGATTCCTCGGCCTGATCCTCAACCATCTCCTTGGCCTTGCTCTTCTTGCGGTTGAAATCCTCAAGGGTTTGTCGTTTCTTCTCCTGATGAGCGCCGTCATTTAGCAAATCGAAAGCTGTGCTGGACTTCTCTGTATCCAAGGGCTCCGTAATTTCCTCAATCCGCAAGGGAGTTTGCCCCCTTTGACGGAGTCGGCCACGGCGGATGAGTGGCGATTCATGCTGAGACATCATGACCGTCTCCACAGTTGCTTGAGGAGGCTCGACGAACCTCTCCTTTAGAGGGGTGTGCTCCTGGAACCCTCCGTCTTGTGAAGGTTCAACCACCTCAGAGAGCTGAGTGGCCAAGTCTTCCCGGAGAAGGCTATCGAGTCCTCGCATCTGAGATTGAGAGAAATCGAGTTGGATGCCTTGAGTCTTCTGGGATTCATCCTTCTGGCTGTCCAAAATCCTGTCTTCCGCAGGCTCGTCGATGGTGGCTGAGAAGTTTGAGTCGGGGAAGTTGTCGAAGTCAGGCATGATGGAGTGCATGGAACCACTGGCAAGGTCTATCTGACTGTCGTCCATTGTGCCGGCAAAGATTTGAGTGAGACCCAGGCCGGCAGGACCTTGCACAGGAAGTCCGGGGATGAAGGTCTTCTTGGCTGATCGAAGAACCGACATGGGAGCAATAGGCGAGGTCGTGGTTGGGCCTGAGGGAGAAATAGGGTTGGTGGTTTTAGGCTTCGGGGTAGCTTCGATATCGTCTTCATCGTCTTCATCGTCGGAGATAATTGCAATGTGCTTCCGCGGACGCCGTTGGTTGAGAACTGGTAGATCGGCATCTTCGTCGACCTCATCCGTCGACAACTCCGACTCGGCGTCCTCAGCTTCATCCTCGAGCATAGGGTTATCCTCGATCTCCTCTTCATCGTCCCCACCCTCCTCGGAACCGGAAAACTCAGCGTCAGAAACTTCGGCATCTGCCTCGTTCGCAGGATCTTCGTACTCATCATCATCGCTGTCATCCCAAGCGAGAGGATCGGCTTCACCGCCTTCCTTCTTCTCCCTCTTAGCGTCAGCCCGCTCTTGTTGCATAATCATCTCTGCCTCTTCCCTCGCCTTGGCTACAATATCCTCAACCTCCTGCATTTGGCGTTCTCGTTCCTCAGCTGTTTGCACAACAATGCCTTGGGACTTGAGTATCTCGAGCCGACGGTCACGCTCTAGTTTAGCTTGCGTTCTTGCCTTTTGCTGCAAGTATGACTGGAGTTCGCCAACAGTCATTCCGCGGTTCTCATCTCTTCGCCGAGTCTCCTTACCAGGAGATCTTACCTGCGCGAGAGCCTTCAAGGCCTGAATGGAGTGAGGCTCCTCGGCCTTCATTGCCGGAATGCTGGCAAAAACGGCGTCGATTTTAGTTTTCGCTGGCTTTGTAATCTCTAGCTCGTCATCCGAGTCGAACAATGTCAAATTTGTAGCCATGGCGGGTAACCTAATGCGGAATTGGCGTTTGGGCTTCGCAGCGGGCTTCTTGGGTTCTTCGGGAGCGGCAACAGCTTTCCCCTCCCCTTTGTCCAAGCTTATCTTAGTACATGTGATCACATCTTCTACAGATGGTGAGTCTTCATCCTTGGGCTCGACTTGAGCCTCAAGAGGTTGGCTCGACTCTGGTAAGGTTGGCTTTGCAGCTGGAGGAGAGCTTGGGGGTGTGTCTGTATCATGCATTTCAACATCTGATTGAGGCGTTGGCTGTCGGCTGGAGCTGGCCATCTTTGGCTCAGACTGACCTGCAGGTCTGAAGTTAAATCGCTCAAAAAGGCTGTTCTTTGAGATCCTCTTTCTGGTCTTTGCCTCGTGAGCCAGCTGCATGTTTCGGGACATTCTTTGAGTCTCTCGATTCATCTCTTCGATGGCCCTTTTGCTGGCTTTACGGGTGGGCCGTGTCCCTTGTGTGAGCTTTCGACCACCTTCATCGTCAATGATATCAGAAACATTTCCACCTTCGGAGCCGAAATGTTCGAGTTCTGAGGCAAGTTTCTCTTGTTGGGCACGTCGCTCAACACTGCGTGCTTCTTCAGCAGCCTCGCGCTGAAGACGCTCCTGTCGTTTTCGTTCGATGAGAGCTTTGAATCGGTCGGACTTGAGTGTGGGCAATTCATCCTCGGAATCTGAGTTGTGTAATGATTTTGATGGTGAGCGACGAATCGGGGAAGATACGAAAAGCCCCGGGCTGGGAGACCTTGTAGTTTGCTGAGTGGCATTGTACAAAGGTGAGCTGGCGGCCTTGCGTTGTCGTCGTCTTGGCAACACGGGAAGATCATCTTCGTCGTCTTCAGCATTTGCCATATCAATGTCGGTGGTAGTTTTCGCCGTCTCATCGTTCTGTAACATCTTCCTTACGCGATCTCGCGCCGTTTCGGTGGTATGAATTCTGGTTGACTGTGCGGGCTGATTGATACCCTGCATCCGCGACGCTAGCTTTCCTCTGGGTCTAATCTCTTGCTCCGATTCATCGTAATCTTGCTCACTGGGTTCAGGTAATGGTAGAGATTCGACTGGCCGTGTCTCTGACCGAGGAAAACATGGTGACTTTCTCTGTGCGGGTTTTGTTGAGGGGGAACGCTCATCATCGCTGCTCTCGACAGTCGCGAGGAGGGCTCGGATCTTAGAGCGCGGTGTTAATGGTTCTGGAGAACCACTCCCCGAAGCGGAAGATGAAGAGCGTGGGGTGGCCATTGAGGGTGCAATAAAAAAGTTATCGGAAGAAATCAGTAAGATACAATCACACCAAGGAAGAAGGAAGTCTGAAAGAATTGGAGGAGTATGGGGATGGAACGAGAAAGAGGTGCGGTGGTTTCCCTGGTATTAAAGTGGGCAGGGGAGCTTTACGCGGACGCGGCTCAAAGCGCGTGGGACGCGACGCATCACCACCCGCGTAAACTGTGACGCTAGCATTCCTTGTCAGCGCACCGACCATGATCAATCGCACGAAAGCATCGGAGCTCACAACTAAACTTCAATACTTGCTGGCATGTATCACTGTCACGGAGGCAACGGGAAAGAGCGTCAAATTCGGGGAGCATGGTTCATATTTAAGTAAGTTCTATGAAGACCCAAGTTCATCTTGTCACTCTCCCTTTTTTTCTTCTTTTTCTCTTTTTTTTTTCCTTTTTTCCCTTTTCCTTTTCTTTCTCTTTAGATTTTATGGGGGTTTTGCTTTTGAAGACAGTAAGCGTCTGCCTCCCCACAAGAGCAAGCAAACGCGGATGCTTAGAAGAGCTTATGCTCTAGGGTCATGTCAGACTCGGGCTCAAGGCCGACGCAGGCACGAAAGATGTTGGTCAGAGCGGCACGCTGCTTGGCGAGAGCGTTGACGACAGGGGTTCCCGGAGGAGTCAAGGGAGCCTTGAGCATGTAGCTGAGAACGCTCAGGACGCTGTGGAAGCTCTTGTACTCGGCGTTGACAGTGCCGTCAGTAGAGGCAGCCTTCCACTGGATACGGGACATCATCTCGGCAATGACAACCAAGTCAATGATCAAGGGAGAGGCCAGGAGAGAGTCCTCACAGATGTTGAACATGCTGTTTGATGGTCAGTCAAGCCCTTACTACGATAGTAGTATAACACAAACTTACGAGATGGTCTGGTGTCCACCCATGAAAATTTCAGCGTAGTACTCATCGAGGGCACGCTTGTTGTCGGCAACAGCAGGCATGTACTTGATGACAACGCAGTGGTCAGGGTGCTCGCCCTTCTTATAAAGGACGTGGTTGGCCTCGACCATGTCGTCGACAACGTTGGACTTGGAGATCTCCTTGGAGCGGAACTGCTTGTGGGAACTCAAGTTTTTGCCGTCGTTGTTGCCAAGGTGGTTGTAGCTGGCAATGGAGGTCAACTTGATACCAGCGTTGATGAGGAAGTCGACGAGAGCAGACTTCATCTTGGTCTGGCCAGACTTGAAATCATCGCCACCAATGAAGGCGTTGTGCCTCTCGGCGAGCTCGATGGCACCAGGAACGAATGTGTTCTGGGGAGAGCCGTTGATGAAGGGAGTCTTCTCAAGGATACAAGCAACCGCGAAGACAGTCGAAGGAGCAACCTCCTCGTGACCCTGCTCGATGGCCCGGAGAAGGTTGTCGGCAGTGTCGTTCACACCGTCGATGAGATCGGCGTATCGTTCGGTGTTGGCAGTCCACATGACAATGACCTTGTCTAAGTTGTTGGCGGACTTGAAGTCGCGGATGTCCTGTCGAAGCTTCTCGACATGAGCCATGCAGGCCGTGGAACCCTCGAGGACGTTGTTGGCTCGATCCTCCTGGTTGGCGGCGATGAAGTCAGGGTAGTAAACGGACGGGAGAGGGACCATGGAGGCCATCTCCTTCTTAACCTGAGCCTTCAGGGTGGGCTCGAGGACCTGAGCGCGGTCCATGGCCTGGGCAAGGTTGAGGTTGCTGATGTCCCAACCGCCAATGACGAGGTCATCGGGGTGGACCATGGGCAAGATGTTGTGGAAGGGGATGTTGACCTCCCGGTGAGTCTTGGCATCGGTGCCCAGCTTGAGGGTCGAGCCCATGACGACGGAGCCATAGTAGTTGGCCTCCTGAGTCTTCTCCTTGGTCTCCCAGACCAGCTTACGGCGATTGGCGAGGATGCCGGCGGTGACGGTGGTGCCGTTGTTGCCGCCCCAGCCGACCAACATCATGCCGGTCTTGGGGACCTTGCGGTCGACCTTGAAGTCGTACAGAGTCTCATTGGGAGTGGCAATGTACTTGCCATTGGCGTCGGTCTCAACCTTGGTGGTGCGGTAGGTGTACCTGGACTTGATCTCGGCGTCAGAGTAAGTGACGTTGGGAGAGTTGACGGTGAAGACGTCCTGGTGAACCGAGG
>JAMYIC010002704.1:483-16152 GCA_024112705.1 Microcera coccophila | reverse complement strand
AAAAAAAAAAAAAGAACCCACGAGTAGTAGCGTGATGGCAGATGGCATAAGATTCGCCGCGGCTCAAGAGAGACGGTGTGTTCCAATAGATTCCTCGCTGCGTCCATGGCAGCGTAAATATATGGACCGTCAGGCGATGCCATGATGCCTTTCGAGAAGATATCCCCATGGCGCTTCTTCTGGGTCGTACCCCGGGGTTCATCAGGACACCAAGTCCCGAATCTCGTCAAGACGGCCTGGAACGAAAAGGCATTGACATATAAACAGACGTACTCGTACATCAAGGTAAGGGTACTTTTGATCCGAGGAGGGGCCTTGATATCGTTCCACGCCGTATGCCAAGTCGTCGTGGCTTTCGAAAAATCGTCCATGTAACGAGCGTAGTCGCCGTCATGAATCATGGATGATGTCCTGCTCGCGGACGAGTAGAGAATTCCATGAGCGTTGTACAGAATCTGGGTCAATTCCAATGTAGCGTGCAGCACTGAAGCCAAGTCGGCTCCCTCCATACCAGGTAGCCGTTGTCTGAGACTGGGGAAATCCCGGGCGGTAAAGCTCGACGATAACGCTGGCCCACGAGACCAGAACGACTGTCCGAGGCGCACTGAGATCTGACGATCTGCCAGATAGATAACTACAGAAGGTTTAAAAAAAAAGAAGAAGGCCAATGGGAAGCATACCGAATCACTCACAGATCCAGACCAGCCGCTTTCGCTCATTGGATCCTGAATCATCATCATCATCGTCGTAACCCCCTCCTCCTCGGAAGGCCGCCTGATCCAATCGGATCAGGTACCCTAGTCGAACGGCTAAGCCGATGAGAGACCATGCGGTTTGGTCTTGACCGATGAGATTCTCGGGTCCGTCGGGTGTCGTGTGAGACTGAATGTGCGGCAACCATTCGGACAGGAGCAGCAGCCCCGCGATAGTTTGCGGAGTGTGCGTCCAGGGATTGGCTAGGCTTACCTCGAGAAGAAGTTGCTGAGCATGATCCCAGCAGTAGCGATGGGTAAGATGATGCTTTGACGAGTCTCTCGAAGCAATGGTGAGAAGCGCGGTAAGCAAGAAGCGATCGGCTTTCTGGATCTTGTCCACACACAATGACGACCCAAGCAGATAGCTAGGGACAATAGGGCAGTAAGGGTGGTAATTTTCGGAGAAGCTAAATAGGAGGGGGGTTTTCTCGTGTTGGTTGACGTAGCTCTGCTGGAACTGACTCTTGCCCGGGAATAAAACTTACATGTGGAGTAGCTCGGGGAGGAGGGCAGGATGCAAGACGCCCCTCTGCACCAACTCGTAGTCGTGCAAAGCCGTGAATGAGGAGGATTTCTTGTCATTGTGTGGTACCGAGACGTGGCCGATGTCTACAGAGGACGGACGTTCCGAGGCTCGATGGCCCGCCGCGGGAACCCGAGGCAAAGAATGAGCCGATGAGTTGACGTTGACCGTCGGTGATGATGGAGTTTCGTTGGAGTGGGCAAGAATTTGCAGAGCATCGGATGGATTTCGCAGCGCCATACTCATGCCATTCTCGGTGTTCCCTCGAGTGTACTCGGTGTCCCCTTGGGTGTGCTCGGCATCATCATCATCCTGGTCCATGATGTCGGACATGATGACCACGGACTCGTGACCATTTCCGTCTGGATACGAGGTCGACGTTGTTGGCTCCAACAATCTCGTCGAGTCTTGTGAAGAAGAAGAAGAGCTCGCAGTTGGTCGAGTTTGCCGACGAGACTGTACACGGCGTCCTCGTCGTCCTCGTCCTCGTCCTCGATTGGACGCCGCAAGAATGCACTGAGTTCCGGTTTCATGACAGTAGATGCAGGGTGGTTTGCCAGGTTCGCCGACGCCGTCGCTGATGGGAACAAGTTGGCACAATATTCGAAAATTCTCAAGTCACAATTGATGATGGCCCAGAGTGCAAAAGAAAGAACCTCGATGGTTTAGAGTCTCTTACAGATGACATTTTGTTTTGCGTCGCCGGCAGGTCAAGCATGCCTGATGGCATCGTTGGCCGCTTGTTGTTGTTATTGTAGGAGTCATGTTTGATAATGAAGTGGTCAAAAGTTTGTTGAACCCGTTCCTTAGAATGACATTCTTGCCTTGCCTTGCCTTGCCTTGCCTCGTGACAGGCAATTGAAGGTTGGGGAGGTGGAGGCAGGAGCGACAACCAGTGTCGCGCTCCATATTTGTAAAACTAGCCAATGGTAATTCGGTAACATGCAATGCCTGGACCCACCACAAGAATTCCCAAAAACTGGCACTCGAAACAGACCTCGAGGGTGTTTTGGATCCAGAAAAGCTGACTGTCCTCATATTGTTTGAGATACGGGACGAATGCTGACTGGTCGAGATTGAGTAGACGTTTTGAGGGGAGGAAACACAACAACCATACGAGCTATAACGCCGGAACCCGCCAATTGTTAGCCTGAGGCATCAATTCACGGGACTCCAAATGACTCCACGTGACTTCAACCCCCCTCAGGCAGAAATTCTAAGTCCAGCGGACATTCGTCTAGTTTGCTTCACTGAGCTACCCTATATCTGAGCGAGACAGAGCCGACAGATGGGCGTTGCGATTGGATCAACCAGAAATAGTAGGTTCGTATTGTTGCTATCCAGGTTTTACCGGTGAGTTGTGCCAAGACACTTTCTAGCCCAATCGTGTGTCGTATGCAAGCCTCGGTCAACCAATTCTGTCGTGATCAAAGTACTTTTTGCATCTCAGTTCCGTAGAGGTTGAACATGTTCAAGTCCATAACCGCCAAACATCGTTGCCACCGTTAGGACAACAAGGCGTGGTTTCTTAGGGGGTTACCGCCGCTTCTTAAAACACTAATTTAACCCTTAGTTTTCCCGTTATCCGTCTTATTAAGCAAAGCTGCGTAGAAGATGAAGGTCGCAAAGTAGGCGGCAGCTTCCAGCTTTACTTCTTCTAATAGGAGCCTAATGTTGCTTCGCCACCACAATCACTAGCCACGATTCTGAAATACCCAACGGCAATTAGATATCTTTGCCATCTCACCGCTTACTAGATAAAACTACTATAGCTTAGGGAGCTACTGCAGAGCTCGAGCCGAAGGCGAGGAGGGCCCCCGGTAGGGCCGCCGGAGGCAAAAGAAGGCCGCCGGAGGCAAAAGAGACTCTCTAGCTTTGCGTTCCCTTTTGCCTCCGGATCTCAGTCGTTGGCATAGGACCTAGTTTAGACCTTTTGCAGTACATGTTACAACCTTTACCCTGCTCATTCAATCAAGCAAGACCCCCTGGCGAACAGCCGCGTAGAAAAATGAACTGCGTCCTTCAGTCAGGGAAGACCCTGGCGAACATCCGTGTGCTCATTGAGACCCCAAGCTTGGCTGCTGTCATCGTGAACAGTGACACGTCGCATATCCCTCTTGTGCTTGAAAGCAAATTCACCTCCCATCGCCCTGTGCATGGTACACGTATTGTCCCAGATGACTAGGTCGCCAACGTGGTGCCAGTCCATGGTGATGCGGTACTTCTCGTGCGTCGCGTGCTTGAACAGCTTGTCGAAAAGCGCTCGAGAATCGGCCGGTGCCAAGCCTTCGATATGGTGAATGTGCGTGGCGAGGTAGAGGTTCATACGACCCGATCTCTCGTGCCTCTGGGCCAGAAGGTGACGACCCATGGGGTAGTCGGCCGGCTGGATGTGGGCAAAGTGTTCCGGCGCCGCCAGCTTTTTCGAGTGCAGTATGGAATGGGCGGCGACGTGGTTCTTCTCCAAGAGCTCTCTCTTGGTCTCCCCGTCCAGATCATCCCACGCCGCCCGCGTGTCGCAAAACTCGGTGCTGCCGCCGGTGTTGGGGGGAGGTAGTTGGTGAGCCAAGAGCAGCGAGTAGCCGGCACGGCGTGGGTTGAAGCTCGAGTCGACGTGGAAAAGACTGTTGCCTCTGTTGGCCTGAGCCCGGGCGCTCCCAGGGTCGACGATGGAACCGTCTGCCTCCATGTTCCCAACGTCAAACAGCTCGTCGTACTCGAGGCGGTTTTGGCGGCCCGCTTGGTTATAAGGCTTCACGTCATCCAGCTCTCCCAGAGCACGGCCCAGCTGGATGTGACGCGCGTCCTTGAGATTCGTCTTGCGCAGGACAACAACACCATACTGCCATGAATTAGCGCGTACATTGGTGAGGTCGTTTGTGATGAGCGAGGAAAATAGGACGAGTGTAGTATGCACGTATACCTTTGTCACCAGTTCTCTAATCAGGTCAACGTCTTCTTGAGTCACTCTAGTGGCAAAATCCAGTCCATCAACCTCGGCTCCAAAATCAGAACCGAGTTGTCGGACTTTGGGAGCCGTCTTGCCAGGTGTTGGAGTTGACATGTTGAGATATTCTTCAACAGTATGGCGTTGGCATCGACAATGGTGTGCATGCTTTTGAGCTTCATTGAACATGATATGAGCACTTACTTGTATCTGAATTGATGGTATTTGTTGAGCCCTGACCGAGACCTGGGACAACAACCCCGACCCGATCACAACGGCCCCGTTGCATAATACCGTGTTGCCGATGTGATACACACTGTACCGCATAGTCAGTCAGTGACAGTCAGCTAACCGACTCGGTTGCGTTGACGACCCTCACCGGCTTTTACATACAATCCCATGTCATATCGAGTGTGCGGCTGCACAACCTTGACTTACCGATCGGCTAATGGCGAATTCATCGGGCCGATGCCTCTTGCTGTTCCGGCTCATGACGTTATTGAGTCCATCAGGGACGAGGTAGTCTGGTAGACTGATTATTGAAAACACTTTCCCAAGGTTGGTTAGTTTAGATTGCTACTCTCTTCCATAGAAGTAAAAGTAAGGTAAAGTATCTCTTACCCCGTTAAGCCATATGGTGCATCACATCTTCTCTTATGCCTCCGGCGGCCCTGCCGGGAGCCCTCCTCGCCTTCGGCTCGAGCTCTAGATTGACGTTTTGAGGGACTACCCGCGCGAGTGGGCTGAAATGGTTAGTCTCTGCGCCACCGCCGCCGCTGCAGGGTCTCACTGCGTGCTTCAAGACACTGTACGATGAATGCCAATTTCTCATGCCGCAGCGAGAGCGTCGTAGCAAGTAGGTGGCAAGTAGGTAGGTAGTAGTAGTAGTAGTAGTAGTAGTAGTAGACGCCTGAGCCGAAAACGAAATGCCCTCAAACCGCTTACAAGGCGGCTCGTCCCGTGTGCCAGCCAAGCGGGGGCGGTTTAGCAGGCGAACTGTTGAAGTGGATAGTAGGTCTGGCTTGTCAGCACCGGTGAGCCTCAAGTGGTTAAAAGATATGCACCTGTCAGCTTTAAATTGATTGTTGCCCCGTCTCTGACTCAAAATTGATGAGCTGGATCATCCCGTCCTTGTTAGTTTCGACTCCAATGCACTGTTGCAAAGAGAGATGGCAGGGGGGCAACCCTTCCGACTTGGTGCCATGCATCGAACCTGTAGACATTTGCACACGGGTCCTCGGTAACTCAAGCCCGCAACCAACAGCACGCTAAACAACGGCGACTAGACGTAGTGTGCAGGTGCGCGGAGAAGTCGTGGCCACCCTTTCCCATTGCCAGGGAGCGCAGATTGGCCCCTACAGAACTTGGTCCTTGTACAATAACATCTTAATTAACGCAGGAGGGCGATAACTGACTAGTTTATACTAGATAACACTCGGAACGGGAGGCCGACCATCTACATCTCGTCACTCCTTCTTGTACTCGACTGCCGGAACATCATTATCGTGCACCCAGTACAGGCGGTCAGCCTTGCCATCCGCACCCGCCTTGAATTCGATTTTCCAGAAGCTGGGCCCCTGGTCAGGCCCTACCCATCGGCCACGCCGCGATAGCTCGTTACGCGGCTGGATCCAGGTGAAGGTGTCATGCTCATAGTGGGCGAGTCGGAACTTTTCCGAGTCGAGGCCCTGAAGAGCCCAGAAGAGGTTGTTTTCCTCGACAGTGACGACAATCTTGAAGGCGTGGAGGGAATCCCAATAGGTTCCAGCATATGCGTCGAGCTCTCGTGGAGACGACGTCCCATTCTTTTGCGCCCGCTGTAGCTCCTTGATCAGGTTAGGATACCACTCAAGGCTTTTTGCCGCCGAAGTCTTGGCCGCCGCGAGGTAGTCGTTGCGCTCCGACGCCGGGACGTCGAGGAACTCTTCCAGCACCATCTGCCCTACCCAGTCGGGAACGTCGTTGAGAGCCAAAGCGTTGGACGTGATGACGATGGCGCTCTCCGTGGCTGGGACGAGTATAACGAGGGAGAGGGCACCGGGCAAGCTTCCCTGGTGGAAGACGACTAGGCGTGGTGTGATGCCCCGACCGACCATGGGCATACCATCCGGCATGAGACTAGGATTGAGGCCAATCTGGCCCATTCTTCCGGGAAGCTGGACGCGGCCCCAGCCGAAGCCATAGGACGCCTCGTTCTTCGAGGGCTGGTCCATGGGTATCTTGGCCGACATCAACTCGGTAACCTGCTTCAAGGGCAGCCCTTGGGTGGAGGTGTTGCCGGTGGAAAACTGGTCGTTGAAGGCCTTCATGAAAGCCCGGTACAGTTTCATGAGATCGCCGACGCAGGTTCGCATGCCCGCGCTGGGGGCGCCGAGCCAGTCGTCGCCGACCTGGACACAGGGGATGGGGGCACAAGTGCCGTCGTCGAGGGCATTGTAGCACTTTGCGACATTGTCCAGGTCGGACGGGGGGGTCTTGAGGTAGGTTCGCGTCATGCCCAGCGGGTCAAAGATGCGGTTCTGGACAAAGTCGAAGAATGATTGTTGGCTGAGAGCCTCGATGACTTTGCCGGCAAGCTCGTATGCCAGATTGTTGTAGGCAAACTGGCCGCGGAAGGGGAGGAGACGCGTCTGGCTGTTGAGATAGGCCATCGAGTCCTCTCCGCTGATGAGGATGTTGCTTTCGGTGCCGATGAGGAGATTGTCGCCCCAGGACATGCCAGACCGGTGGCAGAGGAGGTCGGCGACGGTCATGTGGTTCTGGAGAAGATGGTCGTTGATGTCGAGCGAGGGCAGGGCGTCCTTGACCAGCGTGTCCCAGGCGACCTTTTTCTCATCGACGAGAATGCCCAGGGCTGCGGAGGTGACGGCCTTGGTCATGGAGCAGACGGGGAGAATGGTCTCGTCGTCGAGAGGCAGGCCACGATCCGCGTCACGGTAGCCGTAGCCGGCGTAGTAGACTTGGTCCCCCTGGTGCATGACGCCGAGCGAGAGGCCGGGCGTGCCGCCGATGCGCATCAGCTCCTCGATGTTGGGACGCAGAGCGTCGAGTCGAGAGGAGAGGCTCGACATGGTGTTGGTTGGCTTGGCTGAGGCAGATGTCAGTTAACATGATGATGATGATGATGATGATGAGAGTGGACGAGTCATACAGGCAATCCACCGTACACCGGACAGAGGCTGACGGGACAATTTCTTCAAGGCGGTCGTGATGGCGACTGTGATGACGAGACAGGCAGTCGTGGTCAAAATATAGGCTCTCGGCATGCTCATGCGGAAAGAAGTTGAACCGTTGAGCCAAGTTGTAGCGGAGAAGAGGATGCCGCTGCTGGATAATGAGGAATTAGAAGCACAGGTGCGGGCACCGCTTGGGAGAGCCTGTGGCACGAACTGGCGGCGGGAACACGCACACAGCATCGACACGGCGCGACCGCACACTTCACTCGTACGTTGGCCAATTCACTCCTGGCCTACCGATACGTACGTAAAATTAAAATAAAAAATTGCGTCTGCTTTCTGCGGTTCTGCGCCGCCTTTGATTCCACGCGGCTGTAGTTGACGCGGACATCGGGAGCGTGTTGGTTCTATCGGACGGTGTAGGCGACAAGCTCTCGTATTCCTTGCCATGTCCGTTGGTAATATTCATCCTCGAGCCCTGGTCCTCATTTCGCGGAATGCTACCAAGGCGTAGTCCATAAAAAAGGTGCACACATGTGTGTACTAGGGGCCCTGTCACAGTGTCAGGCGTATTTCAATATGTTTTTCCTACTGTATCTCGACAAGGCAACATTTGTTGGTGAGAACAAGACCACCTATCAGTTATAATGCAGCAACAAGGGATTGGATCTTGCAGCAGATGATTGAGAGGAACAGGTTTGCCGGAGAAGTTTGGAAAATGGTTAAAATAGCAAGTCGAAGCAACAGTCGAAAGCATATTATTCGTGTATTATCGTGGGCCTGATAAGAGGGTCGATATTGACCAGAGCCCCTATAAAAGTTCCTGTGGTTGGTTGAAAGTCAGTGGGTATCACTTTTCTCTGCCAGCGGAGAACGCACTGTGACAGGACGAAAGATACCCCGCCGCGCGTACTTTTTTGGGGGGGGGGAACTCACCTCCATACCTTCGCCGAATATTCCGTCCTCCAAGTCTCCCCCGTCGTGGCGCCTCATGGACATGGGTCCTCACCCCCAATGCCTGCAAGCGTCAGGTTTCACCATTCGAGATCTACGTACTACGCAGTAAGGTGGTAGCGTCGATCGGATCATGACCGGCGCATTCAGAATCTGAGACCGGCCAAACGGCCAAGATCACGTGAATGGGGCCCGCCCAGAGCCAGGTTCCCTCGATGCCTTGGCCTTCTTGGCCGTTCTTGATCCCGCCGCGATGCTGTCAGATTTCATTTCCAGAAACCACCTTGTTTCTGGGATTTCCCTTGGTGGAGAGATTGCGGCACCCGAGACGAGATATATTGACCTGTGGCGTCCTAATTTGCTTACGAGCCGCCCTTCTCCATCCCGGTGCTCTTATAAACCTCGTCAGCGTGTTTTTGAAACCCATCTCATTTCAACCACCCGCCATCACCCCCATGCATCCCGGTCCCAACGGCGTCCACGGAGCTTGCTGACTTCTCCAAGTACCCGCAGGGTCCGGATTGCTTTAGCGCGCTTCATGTATACAAGTTTTATGGGTTTGGTGGCTGTCAATGTCAGATAATATTATCTCAGCAAGCGGAAAGTTCATCTCGAGGCTATAGGGTAGGCTCGCAATAATTGCCATGAAAGTAGCCGTCCGTTCGCCCGTTTCGACAACGAAGTCTATCGCGATATACATGAGTTGACAGTATTTGAACTGTGCCTCGCATAGGTTTCCATGCACTTCTCGTAGGAAGCGGAGGCCTCGTTGGCTGTGGTGTTGGTTCGCATCCGCGCTGGCATGGACGTTCCTTTGGCCGACACCGCAAAGACGTTGTTGGCGTTATGAGCGATCCTAGCTATAATCTAAAATTAACCACGCCGACGCTCGCTAGGAAACCTTCTGCTTGTTGGCTCCGGAGTCTCATCCCAGCTTCATCAGCCAACAGGTTCGAAAACCTCCATCATCAGCCACTGTCAGCCATGAGACGAGGGATATCGTGACGTTCGTCAGCAGTGGAATTCAGAATTTGCCCCATACTCCTCATCGTTCGATATCACATCCTGGATTGAAATCATGATAATCGTATTCCCAATACGACGCAATGATTCTGGGGATCCTTGACCCGAAGCTTCGGCCCGAGTTCTTCGGGACGGGGCAAGACATCTGCTTCTAATAATATGCAGATCACTACTGCTTACTGTTGGTTGATAAATGGCTCTTCGTAAAAAGTTATATGGTTGATTGCAACTGGAATAGACTAGGGGAGTCCTGAGGAGAATGGTCACTTCTTCAACTGGAGAGGAGCATCTGTCGTTTGAGATACACAACAACGTGGTGGGGCCAGAAGTGTACTTCATAGTTGCCACGATGGCTCATTGAAGAGCAGCACCGTAGCCTACGCCTCTAAATCCTCTATTACATCCTGAAAACACCAAACTTGGTATCACCAGCTTTGACCTCGTTCCTTCCGCCCATACTGGCCATCAATCCGAGGCCAAGATACCTTCTCGTGTGTTGCGGAGGGATAATTCCATCGTCCTGTATCTTCGTCAGTATCATCGCGTTTTGGTGACCTGTCAAGGCTGTGCTCACCCATAACCGTGCAGACGAATATGTCGCGTCGCTCTCCGCCTCGATCCTTGCCTTCAGCTCGGGATCAACCTGCTTCCCCACCGTCTCCATTACCGCAGCAAGCTGCTCACCGCCCATGACGCCGATCTTGGCGTTGGGCCACATCCACAGGAACCGCGGACTGTACGCCCTTCCGCACATCCCGTAGTTGCCCGCACCGTAGCTGCCCCCCACGACGACGGTGAACTTGGGCACGTCGGCGCAGGCGACCGCGGTGACGAGCTTGGCGCCGTGCTTGGCAATGCCGTCGCGCTCAGACTGGGATCCGACCATGAAGCCGGCGATGTTTTGGAGGAAGACCAGGGGGATACCGCGCTGGGTGCAGAGCTCGACGAAGTGCGCGCCTTTGACGGAGGAGGAGGCGAAGAGGATGCCGTCGTTGGCGACGATGCCGACCTTGTGGCCGTAGATGGAGGCGAAGCCTGTGACGAGGGTGGTGCCGAAGTCGCGCTTGAACTCGGAGAATTCGGAGCCGTCGACGATACGGGCAATGACCTCGCGGATGGGGAGAGGCTTTCGGAAGTTGGTGGAAGCGATGCCAAGCAGCTCCTCGGGGCTGTGGAGGGGTTCGGCGAAGCTCGATGCTGGGGCCTGAGTATGGGGGGAGCTTTGCGGCCAGTTGAGGTTGCTGATGCAGCGCCTCGCCAAGACGATGGCGTGAGCGTCGTCGACGGCCAGGTAGTCGGTCACGCCGGAGACGGAGGAGTGCATCTTACCACCGCCGAGGTCCTCGTGACTGACGACCTCGCCGGTGGCAGCCTTCACCAGGGGGGGCCCGGCAAGGAAAATATGGCCTTGCTCCTGAACGATGATACTCTCGTCACTCATCGCGGGAACGTAGGCGCCGCCGGCTGTGCATGGACCCATAACCACGGAGATCTGAGGAATGCCCTCTGAGCTCATCCTCGCCTGGTTGTAGAAGATTCGACCAAAGTGATTCTGATCGGGGAAAACATCTGCTTGATGGGGCAGGTTGGCGCCGCCGCTGTCGACCAAGTATATGCACCTGGAGTTGATTAGCGACCGAGGACCTCACGCTGCGATTTGGGGGTCACCTACGGTAGCTTGTTCTCTCGGGCGACGGTTTGCGCTCGGAGATGCTTCTTCACCGTAATGGGGTAATATGTCCCGCCCTTGACCGTGCTATCGTTGGCAACAATAACGCAGGTGACGCCTTCGACGACGCCGACTCCAGTGATGATACCGCCAGCCGGCACCTCGGCCTCGGGGTACAGCTCGTAGCCCGCCATGGGAGAAAGCTCCAAGAAGGTCGTGCCGGGGTCGATCAATGCCGTAACACGATCCCGCGGCAGCATCTTCTTGCGCGCCAGGTGCTTCTGTCTCGCCTTCTCCGATCCGCCCTTCTGGATCTTCCGTGCCAGCTCCTGCATCCTGCTCATGACCTCTCCCATCTGCCTCTCGTTCTCCTTGTACTCATCCGACGAAGGATCGACATTGGTGGGGAGACGCGAGATGGCATTCGCTTGGTGCGGCGGAGTGAGGTTCGCAACCGTCCGAGCTTGCGACGGGAGCTGTGAAGGTTGACGGCCGAATTGACGGCCCAGCCGCAAGGCCTGGCGAGACGAGCGAGACAATGACATCCTGACGGCCTTTCTGCAGCTTACGGTAGAAGATTGGAAAGAAAAAAAGAAAAAAAAAAATTCTCTGCGCTGAAGAGAATATCTTCGCGCGGCAGCAGCACGGGGAAGTCGACCAAGGGAGGTCAAACGCCTAGGCCGAGATTGTGACGTCGAAAACCTGGGGTAAGCGGGCCGCCGGAAGCCGAGTCAAACCGGCCGGGACGGGCCTGCACCGATCAGCCTTCGCATGCCGCGCTCCCTCGGCACGACGACAACAACGGCTGAAGGAGTATCCTGTCAGATAATTCTCTTTTTTTCCATTTTTCTTCCCCCCATCTATATCCAGCCCAGTTACAATGGCCAGCTTGAAGACGTTCAGAGCATTGGCACGGCCTGCTGCCGTGAAGCAATTCCGGCCCGCCGTCACGCTCCCGGCGGTCCAAACACGACTACATTCCAACAAACACCCCAAGGGCTTCGAAGCTCCTGCGCAGGAGGACCTCGATGAGCTACGAGAACGAGTGCAGGACTTTACCCGCCGCGAGATCACAGAGGAGGTCGCCTCCAATACGGACAAGAGCAATGCCTTCCCCAGCGAGATGTGGCAGAAGATGGGCGAAGCAGGATTCCTGGGCATCACGGCGGATGAAGACGTGGGAGGGATGGGGATGGGCTATCAAGCCCACTGCGTCGTCATGGAGGAGATCTCGCGCGCGTCCGGGTCCATTGGCCTGAGCTACGCTGCCCACTCGCAATTGTGCGTCAACCAGCTCCAGCTCAACGGCTCGCCGGAGCAGAAGCAGAAGTACCTCCCCGACCTCATCGCGGGCACCAAAGTCGGCGCGCTGGCCATGTCCGAGTCCGGGGCCGGCAGCGACGTCGTCAGCATGCGGACGACGGCCAAGGCGGTGGACGGCGGGTACGTGATCAACGGATCCAAGATGTGGATCACCAACGGGCCGGATGCCGACGTCATTGTCGTGTACGCAAAGACGGAGCCGGACAAGGGATCCAAGGGCATCACGGCGTTCCTGGTGGACACGAAGACGGAGGGCTTCAGCTGCGCGAGGAAGCTCGACAAGATGGGCATGCGAGGGAGCAACACGGGCGAGCTCATGTTCGACAACGTCTTCGTCCCGACCGAGAACATCCTGGGCAAGCTCAACACCGGCGTGCGCGTCCTCATGGAGGGCCTCGATCTGGAGCGCCTCGTCCTGAGCGCCGGGCCCCTCGGCATCATGCAGGCGGCGCTCGACGTGGCGCTGCCCTTTACGCATCAGCGCAAGCAGTTCGGGCAGCCCATCGCCCACAACCAGTTCGTGCAGGGCCGGCTGGCGGACATGTACACGAAGCTGCAGGCCTCGCGGTCGTACACGTACACGACGGCCAGGGCGGTGGACGAGAACGGGGTGATCCGGACGCAGGACTGCGCGGGCGCCATCTTGTACGGTGCGGAGCGGGCAACGGAGTGTACGTTGGACTGCATCCAGTTGTTGGGTGGCATGGGATACGTGGAGGAGATGCCGGCATCCCGATTGCTTCGAGAGTGAGTTCCTCCTGTCTGTTTGACACTTCCCCCCAAAAAATAAAAAAATAAAAATTGGTGTTCGAAGGTGAACTGACACTGTTACTCTGCAGCGCCAAACTATACGAGATCGGAGCGGGAACGTCTGAAATCAGACGGATGGTTATTGGCAGGGCATTCAACAAGGAATATGCCAATGCTTAAAACCCAACCTGCCTGGAAACGGTCGAGGCTGAGAAAGGATATGCAGCATCATCAGATCTCATAGCTTCGGGGGTGAAGATGCAGCCACAGGGTATGCATGCCGGTATCCCAACATGCCACCGGCACCGTGAAGAGGAAGCGTTGGTCGTGTCGCATCACCGTGCCATGAATGTTATCACGCCTGTTCGTACCCTGTACCAAGTAAATGGACTCAAAACCTCTACAATAGCGCGGATCGGTAATCAGCCAAAGCGTTAGATAGCAAAGAAGAGATAAAGATTACCTAGATGCTTGACATGGCAAGTGTTTTCCACAGGCGACTTAAACGTTCATAGCATTCTAGGACGTCGATATTTTGAGTCTGACCATTTTTAGACGATCGCCGCAAATCAAACTCGCGACCTTTATCATCATAGCCAAAATATAAAGAAATATAACACCATATGGCACTATACCTAACGCCATAGTATCACAATAAGATTTACCTATATCTACACCACTATAATAACTCTCTTATAGAAGATAAACCTTATTGCAAAAAGTCTTTAGCTAAAGGCGCTACTAATATCTCAATAGACTTAATAAGGTTTAACTATCTAATAATAAAAGACTATAAAAAGGTACTTGAGCCCCTATAAGGATAATCCCTCTATATCTTGTATCTCATCTTTAGTCAAGTTATACTATTCCTAAAACAATATGAACATAACTATCATTCGACCTATGCTAAGGACTGGCTAGATGACCAAGGCCACAAATGCCGAATGCCGCTCCTTTCAAACAGAGATACTCGATCCGCAACGTCTCCAATTTGTTGCAGAGATACCCAATGCCGAATTCCGCGTGTACATAAGGCGCGCCGATTGAGTCCGACCATACTCACGTACTTTGACCATGATGGCTGATGTGTAGCAGTTCAAACAAATTTGGTTCTGGCGAGAACACAGGCTTTCACCAAGCTTGATGGAAGAGCATGCAACAGAAAAGCTTCTTGTAGTTAGAAGGCGGCAATATCTCGCCCATATAGAAGAAGAAGAAGAAGAAGCTGTGACTGCCCGTCCCTTATCGGATCTCTGGTGCGTAGTCTTCTGTCCAACAAGCCAATGTCCTCTGCGGTGGTGCGCTCTGCTTACCCGGTAGACACGCCCGTATCGCTCAACTATCTCTGATCGACAACCTCTTGGAAGTTGCAGATTCCGTCAAAGATGGCGCTCCACCCTTGTTTGATCGTGGACAACATGTGCTTTTGCCACTCGGCGAGAGGGATACCGTTATCTTCGAAGAAAGGAGGATCCGACGACATCATAGCCGATGGCCGATTCGCAAGTTGAGTGCTGTAGTAAGTTCGCCGTCATGGCTTTTTACCCGAACCGGTCGCGCCCGACATCTAGATGAAGAGGTTGCGTGGCTGCTGGACAATCTACGTATTCGTCTCGCTCAAGATGGTCGTCGTGTCCCTAGAGTCAACAGCGAGGACCTCTCGTACGTTGCGCAGACCTTCCTGAAGTGCATGAATATGATGTATCAGGAGCGCCACTTACTTTCTCACTGATGGTGGTCATGTGTTGTGTGACGCAAGGGGATCTAATATGGAGGAGCTTCGGCTATGAGAGACGGCTCCAAATAATTGAAGAGGCAGCTAGCCTGTAGTTGGGCAACCGAAGCGTATCTTTGTAGATTCCTCTCTAGAGTACGTAGTGGTCATTGGACTGCCGACGTTCTGAACATACGCAATACATATGGTCACATATCATTTATGATCCCAACGTCCGCTGACTGGGTTGGTCCTGGATTCGCGCCTAGCACTTCCGCAGGTGTCATTCACAGCTACAACCCAAGCCGCCGATCCCTGATGCGAGTGACGGATAAGCCGGAGGGTTTCCAGATGGGGATTCCGAATTCAGGTGTTGCAGGTTGGAGTCTCCTGTTCCTAACCGGGCTGTAAGTCGACGCGTAGCATTGAGCATTTGCTGATTATCGGTAATTTGAAGTTCTTGATCCCAGTATTGGCTACCTACACGCACACCCCGAAACCAACGACTCATGATTCGACACCAACCTATCTGCTATCCTCTTGGTAGGTCGAGCATTTTCGCAAACATGGTTGTCCGTTGGGCTGGCCAACAGGGGGCCGCGGGACCCAGCTATCAGGTTCTTCAAAGAATAAGATGGATTGCCAATTCGTACAGAGAAAAAGCCTCTGCATTGTTGGGCCTCATAAAAATTTCGTGTCCCACGAGACACCTTTAGGTGGGTTATCACTAGCCGACCACCCCCAGTTAGCCCACGTTCGCTGGGAATATTCAACTTGCCTTGGCGCTAATGTCGGTTGGAGGATGGAGCGGAGGCGTCATGTAGAAGACTGGAGA
>JAMYIC010002703.1:27808-49279 GCA_024112705.1 Microcera coccophila | reverse complement strand
AAACAAGAGGCTTGTGCGGTTCCAATAGTCATTAGCCAACTTGGGGATACGTTGGCGTGCCGATTCGTTCTCAAGCTTTGTACGCTGATATACCGTCTTCTCAAGTTGCTTGAGCCCGTCGTCGAGGCCTTCCGTTGAATTGCCAATACAACGCCCTAGGAAAGAGATGTCGAAGAGCCATTGGATGAAGAGCTCAGCAGTTTGATCTGGTGTGAGGGTTGGCTTTTCCTCTTCCTGGGATTTTTCCTCTTTGTCCTCGACATCGTGCTTTTCATCGCCGCTTTCATCACTTTTATCCTTCTTCTTCTTCTTCTTCTTCTTCTCCTCCTCGCCCTCGTCCTTGCCTTTGTGCTCGTCTTTCTCCTCCTCCCTGTCTCCGTCCTGTTCTTCATCCTCCTTTGCTTCTTCTTTCTCTATGCCGGCAGATTCAGGGCTCTCCGCCGCCCTTTTCTGTGCATTTTCTACCATATCCACAGCCTCTGCCCACATCTTGCACAGTTCTTGACTCAAATGCTGCTTCATAATCTTAACTGCTGTCAAAGTCCAGAGATCAACGCCCAAATCCGCCATAGACAACGACAAATTTCTCAGGAATTGGAATACTTCGGGAGAAGGCTGGTTAGGCAATGGCGGTTCGCCTTCCCACAACGGCCGACCAGACACAGTCCGTAGTGATAGTTCGGTTTTCGAGAACTCCTCCAGCGCCAGTTTCGATGTGGAAATGCCAATTTTACTGTGCAGTGAGGGAACCATGCTCAGACCGAAACTTTGTATTGCTGGGCGCTGAGGGAGTTGGTGGCGCATATCTCTGATGACGCGAATGAAGTACATGGCGATTCGACCACTATTGGGGGCGGAAGATCGCTCGTCCCATAACTTCTGTATCTGACTTTCAAGTTCTTTGAACGACTTGTCCAGCGTAGTGTCCAATCTCCCTTGCAGCATCTGAGGATCATCTTTGCTCAACAGCCGTTGTCGTGCTTCGATAGTTTCCTCATCTTCAATCTCGTCATAGTCGTTATCCCATCGTTGTCGTCGAAGAGATTCTACCACCTCTTCCACATCGTCAATTACATGAAACCATGATTGGTAAGAGTGTGCCGCCTTGGACACAACGTCGTTCCGACCATATAAGCGCGACACAACCTCTTGTACAAAAGGCGCAGCGCCACTCGAAAGAGCCTCATCATAACCATCATCGCTCCAGAGGCTCTGGTGGTCGTCGGTAATGCCGTCTTTCCATCTCCCAAGCGTAGCCGCTATCTCTGAGCCAACTAAGCGGAGTTTGCTAACTTTGATGTCCAGCACGGCAAGCATGCGCGCGTTGATGGCCTCACGGAGTTCGTCTTGCATCTCGGATGGATCAATGCCCTTGACTTTGCCTCCGTCTCTTATCCAGAGCTGCAAAACCTGCGTTCGCAGCTCCATGATAGCCTTGAACTCGGATATCTGCTCCAATGTTTTCTTCAACCCGTCGAGCAACACCTTTGTCCCCTTCTCTGACCAGCCCATCAGCATTTCGCGGGCCTGCTTGCCATCGAAATCGTCATGCCGAATGAACGGCGTGAAATACCGTATTTCTTCGCCACACCAACGCTCGTAAACGTCTAACCTCAGGCCCTCCAACTGCTTTAATGTTGTGTCGGCCAGCAAGTGATGCTTCTTCAAGTCAGATAGCGCTAGTGAGAGCTTTCCGGGGACCATTGCCTGTACGTCAAGCAGTGTCTTTGTATAAAGTTTCAGACTTCGGATCACGTCTTCCGTGCTCCTTTCACGCTCGCTCTCTTCCACCTCAAATGCTAGCGCAATCGCTTCTCCCCGAATGTGCAAGAAATGTCGCAATACGTCGCGTGCTCCAGAGCTAGTCGCAAGACTATAGGCACAAAGCGCCTTCAACATGTCTTCCCTTTCCGTGTTCTCGCCCTTTAGTAGCTTTCTTCGTAAACTGTCTAGCGTAGTTTTTGCGGCCTTGATAGCTCTGTGACTTGCTTTGTCGGTCTTGTCCTCCCCTAGGTTCTTGATCAAAAGTCGAGCCAAGACCCAAATCTTTGTTGCCAAGACCAACCTGTCGCCCATCTTCAGTCCCTCGTCTAGTCCGCCATTGCCTTTCAATACTCTTCCGATCACCAAGACGCAGGCGTCCAGCAATCGCAGTCTCGCCGCCACAGCTGCATGCGACCTGGTTTCCGCAGCGGTGAATTTCTTTAAGCCTGTCGCCTTGGCTCCGATTACAGCTCTGCCACACCGACCACCCATCTTTCCCAACAACTCTTGCACGGCATAGTTGTCGCTTCGCATTTGCACAATGGTGTCCGCAGTGCCGAGCAACTCACGGTATGAGTTGCCGACTTGCGTCCGCAGACGAGTTGATTTCTCTTCGATCTGAGCATGGAGGGTTTTGTGGATCGAGCGAATCTGAGGGAGGGTATGGTTCGTGGAGAAGATTTGGGGGGATGAGGTAAACGTGGATGGGTCGATATTGGCCATTTTGACGGATTAATGAGGAAAGTGCGGTATGCGAGTTCGGAGATGTCATTGAATGAGATGCATTGAATTCCGGGTAGTTGCGCAATTTTGACAGGGCTGCCACCATAATGTTGCATGGTATAGGTAAAGTTGGGCGAGCCTCGCGATAAAGCTACGTGGATTTGGAGGGGCACGCTCAGCCCCACATAGCTGGTCAGGGGTATTCACGGACTAGGGCATTTGTTGATGAAGCCAAGAAAATGGACCAGAAAGTTGTTAAAACCGCCAACGCATCTACATCTATAGCTTGGTGCTCTTGATAACATTTGCGTTGATACCAGAAAGCTCTCCCTGGTATCCTCCTTTAGGCTCTCCTCCCTGCCACACCGGCTTCATGCTCTTCAACTTCTTCTGCTTTGCCTCAAACTGCTTCCTCTTCTTCACTCTAGGGTTTCGGACATCTTTGCTTCGTTTAGGTGCCAACCCCTTATTCTTCTGAATGGCATAAGTGATCTTCCTCTTGCCGTCCTCGCCAATCTCTTCCTTCTCAACGACTCTGTCTGCCTTGCTTGCGGCTGCGTATGCTGCGTATCGAGCGACCTTGTCATCCTTCTTCTTCTTAGATGAGTGCGCTACCATGTCGTAGTATTCATCCTCGTTATCTCGAACGGCGTTGGCTGTCGTGACATCTTCCGCATCGCTGTCATCTCCAAGATCTGCGCCGAGCTTAGAGTTCTTCAGACCACGTTTCTCGGCCTGGGCGTTCAAGCGTGCTTGACGGTCCCTGAGACGTTCACGATGAGGAATATCAATATCACCGCCGGCGTCACGACCAGCATTAGCGCGGCGGTTCGCCTTCTGAACAATATCTGAAGTGTAGAACTTGAGACTCTTCTTCCGTGCAGCCTTGTCTGCCGCCGTTCGATCATCAAGCACGTCCTCTTCACCGAAGTCTGAGTTGTCGTTGTCATTATGGATAGCGACTGACTTCTTCTGCTTCGTAGACTTCTTCGTTCCGCAGGGCAGATCGTAGAGATCGACAACAGCCGCCGCTCCAGCCTTTGCCTTCTCCAGCTTCTTCGCCAGTTTCTCGGCTGCCGCTGCCCCTGCCTTCTCTTGCTTAGAAGTCTGCTGAGTCTTCTTAGTCTTCTTGAATTCCCTAACAACTCCTTCGGAAACGAGTTGCGCGAGCTGCTGCTCGTCAAGATGTAGGGACGTAGCATCATGGCTCTTGGTGGACTTCAGGCCGTGAACACGTTTCCATGCCTCTCTGCAGCTCACCAGTGTCTCCATAACCTCATGATCTCTTAGCTCAGAAGGGTCAAGCGACTTTGAGACTTTACCACCATCTCGAGCCGGAGATGCAAGGATCGCAAAGTAGCTGGCAAGAGCAGCAACGTAGCACCCGAGAACCCAGTACTTGATGGCCTCTAACGATTTCCCAGACTTTCCTTGGGCGTCCTTTTCGAGTCCCATGAGAATAGGCTGCAGGTCTTCAAACTCTTTAGCGAGGGGCTCAAACTCGGGGTACCGAGTTTGGAGCAGCCTATATCGTTGGTCCGGTCCCATATCATCGGTGATTTCAATGTCCTCGAGGACTTCGGTGACGGTCTCCTTGCCTTCTCTCGCCTCGGCATCTCCAGCCAACCATTCGCCCCCATCGAAGATAAAGTCCTCTTCAGCCATCTTTGATAACTTCTTTTGTTGCAATCGTTTAGCCTCTACTTCCTCCTCCATGGCGTCGGCCTCCGTCTCGATATTGTCGGCATTGTAATACTCGTTTTTAGAGGAACCCCACCAGCCTGAATCTCCGTCTTCCTTTTCTCCTACCACTTCTTCGTCGGAAAACACGCCAGTTTTATCCCCCGATTTCTTCGGCCGCTGTTTGTCTTGGCCGCTGCCCTCATCCAGATCATCACCCGAACCATCGGTGTCGTCATAGGCAAGAACCTCCTCGTCTGAGAGCTCCATGTCTTCGTCAACTCCTCTTCTCCGTTTAGAGCTGGGCCCATCATCCAGCATTATTTGATCTCGGTTGATAAAGTACTCATCTTCTGAGTCGGCGACGTCTTCGTAAGTAGTGATGGGGCCGAGTCGAGCATCAGTCGAGTCGAGCTCTCTAGGCCCAACCGGCTGAGCATTGCGACCTGAGGCCTTTCTCTTTTTACCCATGGCCGAGAAACAGTCTCGGGAAATCGGATGTGCAAGACGGCTTGAGAAATAATCGTCAACTTTACAACACTGCGAAACCAAATATTGATGGAGCCTCTCACGATCGCAGACTGTCGACTGCACTTTTCGTCTGAAAATTTCCTGGCCGATAAGATAAGAAATTTGGTGTCAGGACCCACCTACGCGCACCTGAGAAAACAACAAACATATGGACATTATCTAAGCACTACCAAGTCTCATACGTTAAACAATTATTCACCACCTTGGTTCGAATAGCCTATACTTGGCATACAACAACTAGAAGTGTTTGGGTTATCGAGATATTTATTAGGAAAATTTCCTTTGCTTTTGTATGTCCTATTTTTATGTTGTAAATTTGGTGTGCCCTGTCTTTTTTTTTATGCGCGTGCCACCGCTTTGGGAATATTTTTGAAGCGCCCCTTGGCAGCGGAATTACTTGATGCCGGCTCAGAGTGTTCCTCGTGACATCTTCATTGTGTGCCTCGGGATAAAGTCACAAGCGCAAGTCTCAGATACCATAACAAAGCGAAGGGGGGCAAGATCCGGCGTGAGGGATGTGCGCTCACATTAACCTGCCGATACAGTATCTGTTCTACGGTAAATTTACTTCTACTTCTACCACCGATCGTTCGCAGCGGCGAAGTACGTAGGCCAAGCCACTTTCATAGAGTTGAAATGAAACTTGTCTCAAGGCACCATCCGCTGAGTGATATTCAGGGTCCAACGGTCGCGCCTGAAGCGCCAAAGTTAGGCCAATTAAGACCCCTGTCACCACCAAAATGATGAAATGCGGCAGGGGCATTTAGCATTGCTCGAGCTGGGACTCGGGTGTGGTGCAGCATCTCCAAATCACGGAGAAGGATTAGCTCTCCTCTTCATCTCTCTTTCACCTGATTAGCAAGCACCTTTGCAAATACCTCGAGCTGCCTCTCCAAAAGACGAATATCACGGAATTCGGGCCAGACCGTCCTCCCTTTGAGCCTCATTTCAGTCTTAGTGCTAAGCTTCTGAGACAAGACGCGCCCACGTGGATCGCCATCACCATACTAACGGGATACGAGCTATCCTTGGCACATCCCGACCACGGACAAGAGCAGGTCACCTGCAACAAGTGACGAGGCACCGTCATTGTCGTAAATCTCTACTTCTCGCCCGTCTCGCTCTCTCTTCTCTTCGTCTCATCTTTCATACCGATAACCTGTGCGACCAGCCTGTCCGTCCTGACTCGTCACCGACTGTCTCCAACCGATGATCGGCATAACCCTCCGAGTAGTTTGTCGCCCCGTCGTTGGACGTCTGTTCCTGTGCGTTCTGTAGCACCTCTACTACCTCTGCCACCATGGCGGACAGAGAGATAGACGCCTCTATTTCTCAGCCGCCTTCGCCTCACTCATCTAGGAGACAAAATCCCCTCAGTCGGAACGCCTCGGTTGTCGACTTGGACGAACGATCCTCCCTCCTCACGTCCTCGAGGTCGCGCATACGCATTCACAATAGCTCTACCTCCGCACGGAATTTTAACCCATCGCTTTCAAGAGACCAGAGTTATGGGGGTAGGCCATCCCCGCCCCTCGTCATGTCCGTCACATTATTTATTCGGTGCTGACCATTCCGACTACCCTTCAGGCACACACAGCGCACGAAACCATAGTCGACATGGATCATGGGGCCAACGACTGTTGAGTGCCCTTTCTGACCGTCACGAATCGAGCTTAGCCGAATCCAAGGGTTCAATATTTCCCGACGAACGGGTTTGGTACGATCAATTTACCAGTACCGACTGGGTGCATGATGCTATCGCGGACTCTTATCGCGTCAAAGCGTTAAGAAGCAGGAAAGACTTTTGGGGCCGCGTATGGGTCGTCTTCGACGGCTCCCAGGGATGGGTTCTCAGTGCGCTCTCTGGTTTCGTGATTGCTCTGATGGCGTATACTGTAGATGTTTCTGAGGCTACAGTATTTGATTTCAAGGATGGATACTGCGAAAAGGCATGGTATCACAGCAGGAGAGTAAGTGACAACGCCTTACCCTCTGAACTTACCTGCGTGGCTCATGCTGAATACTACTGACTTATGGTGCAGAAATGCTGTCCAGATGGTACCGTTTGCAATGACTGGAAGGCTTGGACTGATGTGCTCAACTACCATCCTTTTGGAGTGACGGGAACTAGCTTTGCCATATACATGGTATTTGTCATCGTCCTTTCGCTCCTAGCTAGTTGGATCGCGCTCTGGACTAAGACTGTGGTTCCCTCTGCCTACCAACTCACGACCTTCGACGAAAACCTTGCTGCCGAAGCAACGACTTCCCAAATGGACGATGCTGAAAGTGAGGCATCGACGCCTCGCCAAGAACCAGATGCTGCCCCTGTGGACCCGCCCATGGTCTACTATTCCGCAGCTGGCAGCGGTGTTGCCGAAGTCCGCGTGATTCTCAGCGGTTTCGTTCTACACGGCTTCTTGGGTCTGAGGACCCTCGTTATCAAGATGGTTGCTTTGATTCTTAGTGTTGCTTCAGGCATGAGCCTCGGTAAGGAAGGTCCTTTTGTTCACATGGCCGCGTGTGTGGGCAATATCGCCTGTCGGTTGTTTTCGAAATACGATAGGAATGACGGCAAACGACGAGAAGTTCTATCGGCCGCAGCTGCAGCTGGTGTCGCGGTGGCCTTTGGCGCTCCCCTCGGAGGAGTTCTATTCAGTCTAGAAGAAGTATCATACTTCTTTCCTGCCAAGACCCTCTTCAGAACCTTCTTCTGTTGCATCATAGCTGCTCTGTCGCTCAAATTCTTGAACCCGTACGGTACTCACAAGATTGTCATGTTTGAAGTTCGTTACCTGATTGACTGGGAGTACTTTGAGCTTGGAAGCTTCATTTCAGTAGGTATTCTCGGTGGAGCTGTTGGAGCTCTCTTTATCAAAGCTTCCAAGCACTGGGCCAAGAGCTTCCGCCGCATCAACATCATCAAGAAGCATCCACTTCTGGAGGTGCTACTCGTCGCACTAGTTACCGGTTTGATGAGTTATTGGAACCCCTTGACCAAGCTGCCTGTGGCCGAACTATTGTTGAACTTGGCATCACCGTGTCAAGGTGCGGACCTAGAGGAGCAAGAGCTCGGTCTTTGCCCCAAGTCAGTTGATGACATTCCCCCGATTTTGCTCCTTCTTTTCATAGCCCTCCTTATAAAGGGCTTCTTGACGGTCATCACCTTTGGCATTGTAAGTCAACTTGGGCCCGGTTACTGTTTGGTGATCTAATATACTTTGTAGAAAGTCCCCGCTGGCATTTACGTTCCGTCCATGGTCGTGGGCGGTCTGATGGGCCGTATCGTGGGTCACCTAGTCCAATGGTTGGTGCTCCGGTCTCCCGATTGGCGACTTTGGGGAGATTGCGCTGTGAGCTCTGATGGAACTTGCATCCAGCCGGGAGTATACGGCCTAATCGCCGCTGGGGCAACCATGTGCGGCGTCACCAGGCTGTCCGTCACCCTAGCCGTTATCCTATTCGAACTCACGGGCAGCCTCGACTATGTTTTGCCATTTTCGTTGTCTATTCTAGTTGCCAAGTGGACAGCGGATGCCATTGAGCCCGAGAGCATCTATGTGAGTTGGGGACCAAGACGTATGCGTGCCTTGATCTAACTAATCCATGGTAGGATCTTTTAACGAACATGAATTCATACCCGTTTTTGGACAACAAACACAAGCCCATATTCACCGAGAACCTGACTGACATTGTTCCGCGTGTTCGTCGTGAGAGGATTATCGACATTACGAGTTCACCTCTTGTGCCTGCGTCAAGTCTCCGCACAAAGCTAGAACTCTTACATCGGGCTGGAGAGCTCGATGGTGGTCTGCCCATCGTCCGTCACGGACACTTGGTCGGATTAATTCCAGCCCCTGACCTTGGATACGCGCTTGACCGGCTAGAGGATGAAAGCACCGATCTGTGTTTGATGACAAAAGTGCAAAGTATTGACGAAGACGATGGCCTCATTGATCCGACAGATTTCACGCCGTTTATCGATCTAGTGAGTTTCGTTGTTCTAGACATAGAATCCCAGCTGACTGTGTTTCAGGCACCGGTAGCTTTGGATATCAGGTCTTCAATGGACCTGGTTTACGAATGCTTTTCCAAATTAGGTCTCCGTTATATATGTGTCTTGAGGGATGGAAGATATGCCGGGATGGTGAGTGATGAATTGTAAGGACTCGGAAGAGAACTGCACCCGCTAATTACATGATACAGATGCACAAGAAGACGTTTGTCCGGTACATGCGGGAGCTTGAAAAGGAAGAATAACAACAGATCGAGCATGCGAGGTTTTCGTCTCGGAAACAACCACGCGCGGTAATCGTAGGATAGCTGGAGGATCGTGGCCCTAAAGTTTTACAACATGGCGAGGCGTGTTTTGACATATTGGCATTGGGTTGGGCGCATACAGGCGAGCGGTTTCATTCCTAATCCGGCCTGGGTTATCGTATGGCATTGTATTGTTTTGCATTACGCTACATGGCAATGTTTGGCCAATGCTTCGACACAGCACAAGAGACTGGAAATGATGACGAGGAGTTGAGTGATGAAGAGTCAAGGAGACAGGAGAGCATTGCTGTATTGGTTACCCGATGGTGACGCAGTCTGATAACGAGGCTGAGGGAACGGCACCAGATGGCCAACTGCTCTCAGTCTGCCTTCCTGAATGGAACATTGTGGGCACAGGCATGATTGGTCGGCTAGAAGGGTCCGTGTGCCAAGACTTCGTAACCTGGAAGGTACGTATCGATGACCGCCGACGCCGCAAGACCCAGGAGGACCGGAGAGTGAAGCCCCGGAACCGGGCCGGGTGATGATGTACAGTGCCGTCTATAGGCGGCATTGTCGGAGCCAAGCAGGTATACTGTTGAGTAGCACCAGTGCCGTACCGTACAGTGTTCGGCGCGATGTAGATGCACAATACGGCGCACCTAGAATGATGAATAACGAATGACAAGCCAATTACCACATCTTTCTTCGATTGATGTCGGTGATTGGGCGTGATCGGCCACCCTGGTCCGTAAACTCGGTACAACGAGGCCGGCATGAGCTGGGTAAGGTCAACGCTGCCCACGCGCTCGCTGTTCCTGCAACGGATACCGGCAGACACGGAGCGACAGGGAGTGGCAGGGGACCGGTACTGCATCTTCGCCGTTTGCATGCTTAGTGGATGGTTCTCATCTATACCACCAATGAGGCCTGGCCGTGGCGTGGCGCTATGGAGCGGTAAGCCACGGTGAGACCTTGAGAGGCCCACAGTGGGTGGTAGACCTGGAAGCTCCCCCGCAACAGTGCAGCTCCATGGCGATAGAGCGTCTACGACAACTTGGGGATGGGCCCAATGCCCGCTGGTTACGAATAAAAGACGACCTCCCCCATTGAAAACAGGTCCGAGGATTCCTTGGAATGCCATCGTGGAATTGCAGACGAGTCTTGCCCAGTTTTCAGGCACTCGCTGTGATACCCAATTCAGCCTTGAAGTATTCGGATCGCGAGAAGCTAATTGAGCTTCCTTCCTTTCACACTTCTCGTGGGCGACGTCATTTGCTCGTCTTACAAAAAAACATACACGTCTCTCCTCAGTCCTCAGTCCTCACTCATCCTCCATCACCAAACAGACCTCGCCAAGAACCAAAGTCACCATCATGTCAACCCTTCGAGCTGGCAGGGCCATTCGCCCCTTCGCGGCCAGTCTCTCAGCCCGCCGTTGCTTCACCACCAGCCGTGCCCTCAGGGCAGATTCCACAGTCCTTTTCGAGGGCGAACCCGGTGGTCCTACCGTCAAAACTGCAGTTCCTGGGCCCAAGGCTAAGAAGTATGCTGAAGATCTCCATTCCGTCTTTGATATTCGCAGCATGAATATGTTGGCCGATTACACCAAGAGCAAGGGCAATTATCTCACTGATCCAGACGGCAATGTTTGGTTGGACACGTAAGTAGTTCTTAATTGGAGTAGTACTTCAGCCTCGAGTGTTTGCTAGAGCTGACTGGTATCTCACAGATTTGCCCAAATATCCTCCATTCCCCTCGGTTACAACAATCCAGCTCTTATCAAAGCTGCCTCTTCCCCCGAAATGGTCAACGCAATTGTCAACCGTCCAGCACTCGGTGCCTTCCCCTCCCACGATTACGCCGAGATCCTTAAGACAGGCATGCTCAAGGTTGCGCCTCCAGGTCTGAACCAGGTCTTTACCGCCATGGCTGGCTCTGATGCCAACGAGACGGCATATAAGGCAGCTTTCATATATCGCCGTCAGATAGAGCGTGGCGGTCCCGAGGTCGAGTTTACCGAACAGGAGCTTGAGTCTTCCATGAAGAATGAGTCTCCTGGAAGTCCTCCTCTTTCTATTCTATCCTTTAAGACGGGCTTCCATGGTCGTCTTTTCGGCTCCCTCTCCACCACTCGTTCAAAGGCCATTCACAAGGTCGATATCCCGGCCTTTGACTGGCCTCAGGCCACCTTCCCCCTCCTCAAGTATCCTCTCAAGGAGAACGCCGCCGAAAACGCCAAGATTGAGCAAGCCTCCCTCGACGAGGTTGAGCATCTCATCAAGACATGGCATAACCCCCCTGCCGCCGTTGTCGTCGAACCTATTCAGAGTGAAGGAGGCGACAACCATGCTTCACCTGACTTCTTCCGCAAGCTCCGCGCCCTTACAAAGAAACACAATGTGCTCCTGATCGTTGACGAAGTTCAAACCGGTGTCGGTGCTACCGGCAAATTCTGGGCTCACGAGCACTGGAATCTCCAGGATCCCCCGGATATCGTTACCTTCTCCAAAAAGGCACAGGCTGCCGGTTTCTACTATGGCAACCCCAACTTGCGACCCAATAAGCCTTACCGTCAATACAATACCTGGATGGGCGACCCTGCGCGAGCAATCCTCTTCCGCACTATCATTAGTGAAATTGAACGTCTCGACCTTGTCAACCACACCGCCCGTGTAGGTGACTACATGTTCAACAAGCTTGAAGGCCTCGCGAAGAAGTATCCCGAGCAGTTTCAGAACCTACGCGGCAAAGGACAAGGTACTTTCATTGCCTTTGACAGCCCTCGGAGAAACGACTTCCTTGCCAAGGCCAAGGAGTTAGGTGTCAACGTCGGGGGCAGCGGTGAGACAGCTGTGCGACTGCGGCCCATGCTCATCTTCCAGCAGAAGCATGCAGACATTGTCCTCGATGTGTTCGACAAGATTGCCAAGGATCTTTAGGGAAGGGAGCAGAGTTGCAAGGTCCAGGTTTGGCACGATAGAAGGGGAATGGCATCTGGTATTAGAAATTAGCGTACAGGAGTAGCCTGAGAGATGCGACCAAAAAGCAATTTATTGAATCTACCTACTTAAAAGTTACGATCCCTCAATACCAATGGTGCATGATACAGAGATCAAGAAACAGATCATGACAGAAAACAGGCCAGCGAGGCTAGGTTTTGATGCCACCAACTTAATTCATTTACTCAACAGTAATTTTATTCCAAGGTAAGACAGAAGATGATATGGGAAGTTCCATTTTACCATAGGATAACTCATTTTCTTTCAGATGTCCGGTTCCTCAAGAACGCGGTCCGTTTCATGCTGTCTCCATATTTGTATCAAGTCTATCCGTACAACGCCTATTCTACATAGCACTTGATCGTGTGACTCTACCCCCTTTTTATTACATCGCAGTTGTCCTCTCCTTGGAAAAAAAAACAAAAAACAAAAAGCAAAAGATGTTCTTGACGCCGTTGAAAGATGATACCACCTTCCATAGTGATGCGATGCCAAGTCGTGAGCTTCGTAAAAACGTGTAGTCCGAAAGCTTCCAAGAAAGAGTCGAGTGAAATGAAAGAAAAGAAAAATAGAGGAAATGGGTATCGTGATCTTCCAAGCCATTGTCCACCAGGGAAGTAATGAGAAGATAGAACCCCGCCAAAGATCCCCCTTAATGCACAACGGAACAGGGAGAAAGAACAGCAGATGCTCGAGAATGATGAGTGGGAGAAAATGATAACCCCTGCAGCTATACGCAAAGCACAAGATCAAAGTGAGGAAAAAGTTGATGAGCATCCATAAAATGGGTTTCCCGGTTAAGAATAACGGATAAGACCTCCTGAGGCTGTCAAAATAATCAATACTTTGCGAAATTATAGTAATCAATCCAGTCTCGAAGTTCATCCTGCTAGGCTGACGAAGCCAAAGGTGCCTGGGTTTCGCCTCGAGAAGAGCCCATGGGAGCAATTTGACCCTCCCTCTCGAGTAGGGGTGGAAGAGACGCACTTGTTGCGCGATGAAGGTCCCGGGAAGCCACTGCAGACCTGGGATCAGGTTCGAGCGGAGCGAGATTGTGTGTTGCGTTTGAGCGCGTTTCTTCAAGTCGCCCCGAGCTTCCTTCAGGCATGACTCTTGGTGTCGAGATACGGGAAAGATCGGGGTCGATCATGTGAGGTCTGTGACTTGCTGAAGCGGCGTTGCTGTCGCGTTGCTGTCGCCCTTTCCGAGCTTTTCTCTGGTGCTCTATCGGACCCGGCGACATGCTGTATCTTGTCGCAGAGTCAGCAGCGCCACTCGTACCTGCGTACGGAGAAAGGGAAGGCTGCGTTGCTTGGGTCCGGGCCGAGAAGGAACCTTGATCTGCAGGCCGAGGAGCTATCTGCGGTAACATAGGACGAAGCATCGTTCTTTCAGACCGCGGTGGCCGACCTCTCTTTCTCGGTCCTGGCGTTGGCGCCTGCGCGGGGTGTTCGGGAACCTGTTCGACGACGGCAGCATTACTAGGACGTGGGAGGATAGCTTTGTGAGGTGGCGCCGCAGAAGCCACCGCAGACGACATGGCAGACTGAGCAGCGACCACGGCGGCAGACGGTTCGAGTTGTCCAGGGAAGAATGCCACCCGCTTTGCAGCATGGCCGCCTTGGTCATCCGAGGACCTACGCTTCTGCGAGGGCTTGAGTGGCATGTACTCTACGGCTTGCATACACTGATTCATGTTACGACCTTTTCGGTAATTAGCAGAGCGCTTGGTTTGATGAAGGTCAGCGGCGGAGATGCCGTACCGAGAGGAAGCTGCATTTGCATCCAGTTAGGCTCAACGCCGTGGGCCTTGACGAACTGGGTCAAGGCGTTCACGTCCAGTCGACTTGTCTTGATAATCTCGGCTAGGACAAAGCGCTATCATGCCCTCTACGTCAGTGCTTGCTAGAGACGGCTTTCAGGAAACCATAATACCTTTTCCTCGTCCGTAAATGACGGGTCCATGGTCGTTGAGCTCCGAGCCGAGTAGTGAGGCGAAGAAAAGCTGGGAAGTAGATGTGCCGAACGAAGGCAGCAAGCAGAAGTTGCAGTAGCTCACAGTTATGCATTGGCAGTGAGTTGGCGGAGAACTGAAGTAAAATGCGAGATCCAAGCCGGGTCAAAGAAGAGGAACCAAAGTGGCGATAACCCGATTTCAAACATAAATTTCTGCAAAGGCTTGGACGCTATGCGCAGCAACAAGACCAAAGTCCAAACGAGTGTTGGCTAGGATCGTCGTCACAGGCCAGGATAGGTCGAAAGTGGAAGAACGGACAAGGCAGCCTCTAGGAAACTTGTCCCACGATAATGAGCGTCAGGATCACCCCTATTGTAGGGAGTCTCGCTTGCGAGATGCACGCGGGGGGGGATGCACGCGAGCGCGCGCTCTCGGGAGGGCCCGTCGAAGAGACAAAGGAGAACTCGGTAAGAAGCGAAAGAGGCGAAGAATCGGTGGCGGCGAGCAGATGCAGATGCAAATACAAGCTTGCGACGGCAGCCTGCGCTCTACACTCTGCGAATCAAGAAGAACAGGGAGCGGCGTGGCTGAAGGCGCCGGGGGATTCTAAAGATGGATTGCCGAAGCAGAGGCAAGGTGCTGCTTGTTGGTGTGGGCGAAGACGGACCAGGGTGCCAGGTCAGTCGGTTCCTTGTTCGAGCGACTTGTCCAAGCGAAGACCTCACGCAGCGCAACCCATCTCTTCAGGATTCGGAGACACGAAGAGAAGAGGAGGGAAGGGAGAAGAAGTTTTGCAAGGCAGTCTCCTGCAGTGGCACCAGAAATGCAGCGTCGTTAGTTTGACGGGCCCAGAAAAGTTGGCGAAGTGACAGCTCGAAACGAATCCACTGTTTGTGTGTTTGTTGCGCCAGCTGGACGTTTCGGTAAACCAGCTGGCCACAACCTCATTCAGTGACTGGCGGCGACATGAATAAGGTAAGGTAGGTAGGGTATCAGATCAGATCAGACCAGACGCAGGCATACCGGACAGTACCCAGGTCAGGTAAGGTAATGAGATCAGCCCTGCAAGCCTTCAAGCCATGATCCTCTCGGCTCCCTCCCTACCTCCCACCATCCAGCCATCCATCACCGGGGCTGCGTATATTACCGGTACCCCAATCCGCTGACCCGCCCACCAAGTGCTGCACGCAGCACCAGATACGATCCGGCACTCACGGTCCAGGGGGCCCCTCTGCTGCTGATGTGGTGGTTGTGTGCGCCGTCGCACAGCACAGACTGACAACCCGAGGGCGCCATTCAGGTTCCAGTATTTGCGGCGTCTTGCTGGATGCGGGCGACGTCGCTGTCTGCGTTGGGACGTTGGCACGCCTCTGTCTCAGCTGCCAGCTCCCGATTTGTCGCCCCTCCCCTGCCTACCGCTGCGTCGATACACTGCGCAATGCACAATGCATGCTTGAAGAATAAAGGAACGCTTTCCTTGATGCCGCTTCTGCAGACGCACAATGACGGGGCTGGATGCTCCCGTGGCCAATCCAGCGACGGCCTGGGGCCGCCTGACTTATACAGTCGACTGCCGTAAGCCCTGGTGTGTGTCGACCAGGCTCACACTTCTCCTCACATGCCCAAGTCGCAGCGCGCGCCAGGGGCTCCGGTCGCCATTGGGCATGGATGGTTGTGCCACGCAGATTCCCTACCAGCGCCCAACCCGTCCAAGGCTGGTGCTTCGAATTTCCAATCTCGCTCTCCCGAATAGTCCGCCGCCGCTAGTCGTGTAACGAAAGGTTCCCGCCCAAGGCGCCGGCTCACTCATTGGCTCGCCGCCATTCGAACGCTGGTTGGCTTGTCCTCTCTCGGTGGGTTGGGTGTTGAAATCGCGCTTCGTTACTGGTCTTCAGCTCGCCAATCAGGCTGTCAAGGAGCTCTTTTCTCAATTCTGTTCGTTTTTGTCCTGGTTGCTGCACTGTCCACAGGTTCGTCTCGGAAATGATGGGCAGCAGGGCGGGCGGAGAGCCGCACTCGCCATCGTGGCAGTCAATGGCCACCAGATGAGGTCGCCGCGGCTCAGGCTCGAACCTTCAACAAACCGTGATGATGTCAGGAAGAGGTTTGCGCAACGACCAGAGTCGACCGCCTTTTTATATCTGTCTTTCCTCAACCGACTTTCCTCGAGAAGTTGGGCGCTCTTGCATGCACAATGAGCTGGCAGCGACCTTAGTCCGTGGGACCCACTCATGTACAACACGTCAGACTTCCTCGAGAGGTAGGTAGGTCAGTGTACAACAACAGATGTGCCACTTCGCAATAGGGATGTCGTTAGATGTTCGGCAATTCAAGACTCTCGACGCAGTGGGTGCAGATGCCGCGATAAGATCCAGTTGAAGGCGTTGGCATGTTGGGCGGAATGAGGCTTCTCTATTCAGTGCACATCTCTCAGGGGTGGTGACTCTACAGAGAAAAACAACCCATCACCATGTGCTCGAGACTCAATCGACAATTCCCCCGCGCCTTCAGGTACCAGATCGTGACATCTGCTGATACGTCATGCACTCAGGGTGGAGGGACAGTTTCCGGGGTTACGATACAGCTGTTCCAAATCACGATATGTTCTTCTTGGCCTTCGTAAAGGCGATCCTTGCGTTGGGTGAAGCTAAGGAGCAAGTCTAGCGATGGCTTCTCTGGGATAGTAGCGGTGAGGGCACTATGACTTAAAGCACTCCATATACTTTTGCTGGGCCACTCCAGCCTTGAGGCGCCAGGTAGCTGCTACGTAGTAAGGTGCCCAAACACGTCTTACGCCAGGGAGGCTTCTAGTCATTTGAGCGTAATGTGTGATTTGATAGGGGCCAGTGCTGCTAAACACAATCCCTCAGCGCATTAATCCCAAGGCCCACCTCTTCTTCTCCAGCTTTTCTTCCCAGGTAAGTAGCACCAGGTCCATTCCCGCCCCTACCAAGCAGAGAGTCGGCAATTGGATACCACACTCCCTGCAGCCAAAAGTGCACTGACACGCAGCATTGCATTCGTTGAGCATTCGATGCGCAATCCCAAATTCAGCGCCTTCACCTCAAGCTTAATGTAGGGTAGGGGAGAGAGAGCCTTTGCGTTGGGCGGAGGAAGAAACACTATCCAATATGTGTATCGGATCTGCTGGACATATACCCTAAGTAGACATCCGGGTGCGCGTTCCGATGACGTATAATCAGACAGATGCGATCTTCGAGACTGCGGTGTTTGGATCATTTCTTTTGCAAGACTCATTATGCAACTGAACCTGCAACAATCATCAGTAGTGGGCCGCGCCACAGGTAATAATCTGGGGAAACCGTGGCGTACATGAACTAAAGCTCGGTATCGGAGATCGGGTCTTGTAAAATCCGGCTTTAGACATCCATGCTGCTTTCGACTTGACCAAATCGGAAGGGTTGCTTGCGACTCGAGATTGGCTTCGCTCATCCTTTCTCCATCTGTGGATGTAGTGCGCGACAAGGTCCATGTGCATTTCGCACTCGAATCTCAGTTTCTCAAAATCTCCTCGCGGATCCCTTGCGCTCTAGCTTCAGTCCCCGCTCCTTCACCCTTCCATATGCACAGGCCCTCTCGTTGCAGCACCCGCCCTCTCCCTCGAATTTGTCGCGTCCGCTGCTTCCATCGCTCGACCTTTCATTGCTTAGCAATTCGCCCGCAGCCGATCGATTTTTCCCTCACAAGCAACCCTCCCGCACCTGGTCTCCCCATGTTCTGATGGAGGATGAAGAGCATACGACCGACAAGATGGGGGAAATCAAGCTCGACGAGGGCCCAGCGAACGGCGCGCATGTGAAGAAAGAGAGAAGTGCTTCGATCCCGACACCCAACGATAGCAAGGATGGGTCACCATCCTCCGGGAGTTTGCAGGACGGTGTCAAGTCCCGCAGTGGGAGCGCCGACACACCTAGCTCAACCAAGCCGAAGCTGTCGCGAAAGACTTCGTCCAAGTTGCCAATCAGAGAGCCCAGCCTGTTCAGCCATATTCCAGATGTCACGGCGGAGTCCTGCACGCATTTCCAGCTGATCCCCGACTGCCTCTATGGCTCGAAGCACCTGGGATCCACGGACAACGACTCTTTGGATTGCGAATGCAGGGAAGAATGGCGTACGTTGACCATCCAGCCCGTGCAGTGCCTTGATATTCTGTTTCCCATCGCATTTTACGTCTGCTAACACTGTCGGTCTTAGGCGATGGCGAGAATGTTGCTTGTGGCGAAGATTCGGACTGCATCAATCGGGCCACCAAGATGGAGTGTAGCAGCAGCGCTGGAAATTGCGGTGGCGGTTGCCAAAATCAGCGCTTCCAGCGTAAGCAGTACGCCCACGTTTCTGTAATCAAGACGGAGAAGAAAGGCTTCGGTCTTCGCGCGAATTCTGACTTGCAGGCGAATGATTTTGTGTTCGAATACATCGGCGAGGTCATCAACGAACCTACATTTCGTCGGCGAATGCTTCAGTATGATGAGGAGGGCATCAAGCACTTCTACTTCATGTCGCTCAACAAGAGCGAGTTCGTGGACGCGACCAAAAAGGGTAACCTCGGCCGCTTCTGCAATCACTCTTGCAACCCCAATTGTTACGTAGACAAGTGGGTGGTGGGCGACAAGTTACGCATGGGCATTTTCGCGTCCCGCAGAGTTCTAGCCGGTGAGGAGCTCGTGTTCAACTACAACGTCGACCGATACGGCGCAGATCCCCAGCCCTGCTACTGCGGGGAACCCAACTGCGTCGGGTTTATCGGTGGCAAGACTCAGACGGAGCGAGCCACTAAACTCCCCGTAGCGACGGTCGAGGCTCTCGGCATTGACGGCGGCGATGGCTGGGACACTTCCGTAGCAAAGAAGCCTCGAAGAAAGAAGCCCGATGAGGATGATGAAGAATACGTTAACAGCATTCAGGCACGAAGTCTCGATGAAGAGGGCGCTCGAAAGGTTATGGCGGCTCTAATGCAGTGTAAGGAGAAGTGGATCGCTGTTAAGCTCCTGGAGCGAATCCAGCGATCCGAGGATGAGCGCGTCGTGCACTATGTCATGCGGATGCACGCCTATCAAATACTCAAAACCACGCTCAATACCTTTCGGGACGACGACAATGTGGTTCTTCAGGTCCTGTCAATTCTTGACCAATTCCCCCGCTTGACCAGAAACAAGATCCAAGATTCGAAGATCGAAGCAGCGATTGAGCCATTGACGGAGTCTGGTCACGAGGAAGTTGCTGCCAAGTCCAAGAGGCTCCTTGACGAGTGGAGCAAGCTCGAGGTTGCATATCGAATTCGGAGACGCAAATTTGACCCCAATGCGCCTGCATCCAACTCTTTTGAGGATCGTCGAGGACAAGGACGAGAAGAGGATTCTGCGCAATCGAGCTCGAAGACTGCATCACCTCGGACAATCGACGCGCCCAAGGGACCCCGAAACAGCGTTCCTCAAAGAAACAATACGTTCTTCCCCAACGGCGTCCGCCCTCGACGTCTACCTTTTAATCCTGTTTTACCTGAAGGATGGTTCACTACCAAGGACAATGCAGGCAACACGTACTACTACACCAAGCAAGGCGTTACACAATGGCGACGGCCGACCCAGTCTGCGCCAGATTCGGCTCCAAAGGTACCTTCAAAGGCAATGCAAGAACAACTCCTGATACAAAATATCATCAACAAAGTCACAAAAGAAGGCACTCCCAAACAGTCCGTTCAAACGCCAAAAACCGTCGAATCACCCGTGAAAGACAACAAGAAGGAGAAATGGCGTTCTCTGCCGGTCGATAAACAGATGAAGATTTATGAGAACACCGTCAGTGATACCCCTTTTCTGAGTTGCTCCATGCCTCTAACCGGAATAGATATTTCCTCACATCAAGCGAATCCTCGACAGGTTCCACCATAAACTCCCTAAAGATGAGCTTAAACGACTCGGCAAGGACATCGCAAAGAAGCTGGTAGCCTCGGACTATAAGAACAACCGGGTCGACGACCCCAGTTCACCGCTCAGCGACAAGCAGGCCAAGAAGATGAAGAAGTACGTCAAAGATTTTCTGGACCGAGCGTTGGAGAAGTATACCGATCATCAGAAGCGGAAAGCCTTTCGTGAAGAAGGGAAGCCAACTTCAATTTTTCATGCCATTGGTGATCAAAAAACCGAGGTTGCTTCGGCCGCGGCTGCTGCCACTGGTTCTTCACCGACAAGGAACGGCGCTGTACTTGCGGTCGACGGAGAGGATGTGGCCTTGTCGGATAACGAGGATGTCAGCTCCCTGGAGAGCCCAGATCGTAAGCGGAAACGTGAAATTGACGAAGTAGACTCTCCAAGCCTCACACCTTCCAACGGCCCAATACAGAAAAGGCTTCGGGAGGGTGAGGTAGGCGAGATTGGCGAGCCAAGTCCACCTCCACCTCCACCGCCTCCCCCAGAGTCTGCGATGGAGGATGTAATAACAGCGGAGCAACAGGCCCTTCGTGAGCAGGAAGAAGCCCTTATGAGAGAGAACGAAGAGGCACAGAGACTCGAGGATGAGGCAAACAAGACGAAAGAACTGGAACAAGCGGCGCATTTTGCACAGAAGGAAATCGCCAGCGCGGCCAACGAGATATCAAAGCTCAGACATGACGAGGGGCAGGCGTCGCTACTGGCAGACGACGCAGATGCAGCATATGAACAGAGAAACGCGTAAGACTAGGCCGAAATCGTCATCGAGATGGAATAATGGTTAGGATTCGTTAAGAAGGGGGTGGCATGATTTGCATAATTTACGGGTTCCAAATCTTTCTTACATCCGGGGAGTTCAGGGCCTATACCAAGCGTATTGTATGATATGGCAGGCATTCATCTGCCAAGAAGGGCTTTCTCGTGTTATTCTTGCTCACGCCGGAGCAATACGGCGGCATTCTATACAAGGGCTATGTAACATTCTTTCTCAGGGGATTCGAGTGATGACGGTGCGATGCTATGGCAGCGGGTCGTACTCTGATATTGAAGGGTCGTGATTGATCGTGGTGGCGGGTTGGTGGCTAGGCACGAGGTCAATCGATCGAGGTTGGAGCTTTTGGGGGCGGAGGGCGCACGGTCGAATGGTGGAGCGCTGGCGCGGGAGGAGCCGAGGGTTGGGTGAAGACGAATATTAGATACCCCTGGAGCATATAAGGAGTTTTGGAAGGTTTAAACGTCCTGTGTTTGGATCTCTGTATGATAGACATATGTAATGTTGAGAGGAACGGACAGTCGCTATGAGCCTTATCCTGTTCCATAGGCCTACCTTGGACACTTCACATCAGCGTTCCTTCCGAGGCGTGCGTATATGTTCGCTGGGGCATTGTTACGATGGGGTTTCGGCGCATCCGGACGAGTAGGCTTCCTACTGGTGCCGCTGTCTTCGGCTGTTTTCGAGAATTCGAGATCAGAGGTCTATTCTGTTCAGTCATCCTCGTCATCCGAAGAATCATTGCCCTTCTTCCTCTTCTTCCCCGCCTCCTCAACATCCCCTTTCCTCTTAAACACAAAACTCCTCGCCGCCCTCTCCCCCCCCCTCCAG
>JAMYIC010002703.1:3589-27750 GCA_024112705.1 Microcera coccophila | reverse complement strand
TTCTTATTCCTAACGACACCCAACGTCCTCGCATGTTTGTAACCAGGATACGCGCGTGCCTGGAACTTGAAGCTGCGTTCCACGGCTAACCCTGCGTGGCGACCAAGATCGCGAATGTTCCATAGAGTGTAAGGCTCGCCTTCGAAGAGGGTAACGATGATGCTGCCGCCTGGAGCGAGGCAGGGGAGGCTCCGTTGGAAGAAGCTGACGAGGAGGGATTGGTTGTGGCGGACTTGGCGGTTGACGTCTGTGGATTTGCCGCCGACGTGGGGGAAGTTGAAGATGATGTGGTTGTGAGGGGGGCGGGAGAGAGAAGCGGGGAGCTTGGTTGCGTTGATGTTGAAGAGGAGTTTGTTGTTGTTGTTGTTGTTGTTGTTTTTTCGTGCGGGTGATGCTTTGGGCGTCGGGTTACCTTCGTCGTCGACTTCGTTGTCCGAATCTCGGTTGTCTATTTCGGTCTCATGGTCGTTGTGCGCTTCGTCATCCTCGTCTTGTCCTTTATCCATGTTCTCCTCGCCATCTTCGCCCTCCTTGTCGGAATTAGTGCGCCCTTCGTCATTATCCTCTTCATCCAGCTCCTTCGGTGTCTCTCCTCCAATTACGGCAATGCTGCGCCCAACATGCGGATACTTGCTCAGCAACTCCTCCTCATCCTTCTCCAACACCGTCGCCGTGACATCCCTGCACCCATGGTGTTCAATAATGGACGTCGCAAAGCTCAAGTCGCCCTCCCCAATCAACAGTATGCGATCGTGGGGCTTGAACGGGATCGTTGGCGCTTCCTCCTTTTGCGGCTGGTTCTTCTTCGCTAGACGGTTCCCAGTAATCACCGCGCCGCCATTGGCCTTCTTGCTCGACTCGGACCTATGCAGCGAACCCTTCTTCGGCCCGCCCCGTTTGGTCGGCGCATGTTGCAGCTTTCGTTTCTTACTGTTACCCATGGCGTGGGTAGTTGCTTGGAGCGCACGTGGTGCGACGCGTAGGCGACATGTGCCAGCATTTTTCTTTAGATTGCCCTCAGATAGATGACGCAAGGCTTATCGGCAGGCTTATCGTTGCCAACCTGACCGGACCTAACGTCCTGGAATGTACCAAATTGAGCTACCCTGCTAATCAGCTAGCTCGCTGAAGCCGGCCCTTCGGGAACGTTGAGATTGGTCCCTGGGCTCAGAAATACGGAGTAATTCAGAGGCGCCGCTGTAACTGCAACGACTTGTAATGAAAAGATTTCATGTCATAAAAGTGATGACGCAGTGGTCAGAAGGAATTACCTGTTCGAGGCTGGAATACGCTCATCGAGTTTGGCGGATAGCTGCGTTGCAGATGCGAGCTTTCCTGTCTCAAATCCGGGGCCAAGTCTTGTGGTTCAGCCCACCAGATGACACCGGCACGGGGCCCTTTGTCCGGTTCTTTGTGGATCGAGTCTCAGCCGTGGACAATCACAAGATGGTTTCATAGACCTTGGTTGCAAACTGTCTCGAGGGCCGCTTCAAAGCTGTGTATTTGTTTCATTCTCAAGACGGCAAGATGGCAACCGTTCCGTGCCTGTATACAAGCTCCGTGGCTGGGTGCGGCGGTGGCTCAACGCGCTAAACCTTATTGTCATGACCTAAGGCATTGGTGTCACTGCCAAACAGGATGGTAAGGAATTCTCACTCATTACGCGTGTGGATCGGGTTGTTCGTCTGGGACAACGTCGTCACGTTGCAAAGTGAGAACAAAGCGAGGAAGCTCTCACTTAAGAGTGGAGCCTTAATGGCTTTGACGCCGACTGTTACATAGCAAGAAGTGCATGATACCTTGGGCAGAGGGTAAACCTTCAGGGACGGGAGTCTTCAGGCCAAAGTAAGGAACCTTGAATGCACAGACGTTTGATCCTACGGTCAAGGAGGAAAGACAAACTCCCAGCCATCTGGCACACGTGGATACCTGGCATCATCAGCGATGTTCTGTGCCGGTGACTGACGGTGAAGAAGCACATCGACCCATGCCCATTCGCACACTGATCATTGGACTAACACGAAGCGCCTCAAGCGCACACGAGATGCAGCCGCCAGGCATCTTGCAGGTGTACCTTACACAGTACCAACTGGAAAGCAAAGTTTCAGCGCCAGGAGCTTTATGGGTCACATGCATTTGCTGTAGCACACACACACGCGCACACGCAATAAAGTCATTCTTGGGCCTAAGGTACCTGCTGCGGAGTACGGAAACTCGGAGACGCAATCTATCGAGTTTCCTCGATGCATGTCCCAGATACCTCTCGACGAAATGCAGGGGCCGCCAAGCCGCCAGTGTCGGAATATCGTATCCTCCGCTCCAATCATGACTCCAAATTTCATACCAGCTGCCCTCAATCGAGCCTAGACTCGTCGTAACCCCCAAAACGTACCAACCCCAGTGGCGCTAGAGCGGCAGCGACTCCGTCTCATTCACTGAGAGTGGAAACGGAGGCGCAGAGCCCCGGGGGTTAGGCCGCCTAAAAACGTACCGGGTACCTTCGACCCCTGTAGGTTGGCCGGCTGGACCAGGCTGGCCCGTCAGCGACTGTCAGTGCTGTGCCTGGCCTGTATTGTGCAGAGCGAAAAAAGGGTCAGCAAGGAAAGGTCGACGTCTTTTCGTCTCATTGAACTCGCCCGCTAACAACGCGCCGATTCACTGCAGACAAGTCGTCATTGTCGCCGCCGGAGACGAATCAAACGCAATCTCCAACGGCCGAGTCTGAAGTGCATTGCTCTATTGACGGCGCTGCCATTGCTGCCGCCAGTTGGCTGATGGGCGAAAACTTCTGACCTACACACTTGGATACGTACCTTTTTGCCCTTTCTTCTCAGACTCCATCACCAAACCTTTCTCTCTTTTACCAATTACACCTCCCACCCAACCACCGCCTCGTCGAGGACTGCTTCTTCATCTTTCTGCTCTTGATTCGCCACTCATTCTCTTGTTGTAACATTGCGAGAGGTGTTTCCCCTGATTTGTTTTGCCGCTGCCCGCGCGCCAACTCTCGCCTGCAGCTACCGGCCAGCCCACTTTCACTGGTTTCTCACTTTGACTCCGTCACCTACATGATCTACCACAGCAACCATGACAACTGAAAACGACTCTCCCGCGCGAGAGCCTGCTACTCGCGGTCGTGGAAGAGGGGGAAGAGGCAGTCGTGGTGGTCGCGGGAGAGGAGGCGGAAGAGGCGCCTCCAATGCTGCCGTGTCGAAGACTGCGGCTACCAAAACCGGCCGCGGTGGCTCGCGAAGAGGACGAGCAAAGAATTTCTCTGATTCTCGCGTCCAAGCTGCCTACGAGCGCCAACGCCATCTCAAGGCCACTTATCAAGCTGTTGCTCATGCCTTGAAGCCTGCGTTGCAGGAACTGGCCGAGCGCACCGTCGATGAACTGCTGCAGAACCCTGAAGCCTTTAAGGACGCTCATGAGTTCGTGCCTGTCATCCGCGAGCTCCAGCAAGGCCTAGAACAGAAGCTCGCCGAACACAAACGACATCTGGAAATGAATCTCAAGCTCGCTGAGCAGTGCTACAACGCCGACGATTATGTCGCTGAACAAGAGTTCGTGGTACGTACATTCACCCGACGTTCCGCTTAGCGGAGATTTCCCTGAAGCCATTCTTGGCGATTCGCTGATCAACCCCCCACAGAACGGCCTCGATGAGATTGAGGATCAATTCTACCAGAGTCAAGAAAATCGTCTACGCATTCTCTCCGCCCTTCACGCAAAGGGCCTGCCCGTTGATGTAAGTTTAACTTTGATTTCCCTCCTTCTCCAGTCACAGCAAATTGATGGCTGACGCGCCTTCACAGGTTCGGGATGACCAATATGAATACAAAGTCATCACCGATGAGCATTTTGATAAGGATTTTGCCATTTATGAGGCCTACAAGGACGGCCACCTTGTTCCTTATCCTTCACGAATTGAGGGTACTGAGATGTGGCAAAAGGCCCGCGACACCGAATCTGCCATGGCCGCCGCCGTAGCCGCCGCACCCACTAAAGGAAAAGGCAGAGGTCGCGGGGCCAATAAGCGGAGGGCCCAAGATCAGGCTGAAGGACAGCCAACCCCTAAGAAGACGACTAGGAGCACGGAAGCTGCTGACGACCTTGTCGAGCAGACATCTCTTGCGCCGGCTCCTGCAAAAGGTCTTCTCGCTTCTGCTGCCGAAGCAGAGGATAACCCAGAGGGCACACCGGTGGATGAGGACTCCGTTCCAGCTTCGCCTGAGCCTCCCAACTCCTTCAATGGTGTCGACACTAATGCTATACCCAAACCTCAAGGCAGACTTCCTGCGCGGGAGAAGAGTCCACCGCTGCCGAAGAACGTCTCGGACCCTGATGAGTACGGTTTCCGCATATATAACCAGAAGCCGTCACTCCGCGAGAAAGGAATCAACAGCCGTCTTTTCGTTCCCCGCCAGTTCTGGTTCGAGGATTGGGAAATCGGATTTCGCGATAGTGCCAACGACTCGACAAAAGGGCATACCCGTGCCAAGCGTGGCAAGTATCTCGACACTCCAAACAGCAACGGCTTTCACTTCGATCACTGGTGCAATGGGTATGACTACTCCGCCACTGTTCCTGAAGATTTCGATATGGAGAAGGTTAAGCGATACGGGGTGCACCCCAAATATGGACTTTTTCGACCTGGTCGCCCTGCCCTCCAGGAAGACCCGGCACCATATGTTATGCCAGGCAAGCCCGTTATCTATATCGCCAACCCGTCTGGTCGAATTCACCATGCCTCGAGATCTTACCAAAAGACGACTAATCATCGTTGTTCGGAAGAATCTCCATGGCGTGCGAAGATCGGGGCCTCATTGAGACGATTCTGCAAGCTAGATGACGTCGACCTCGATGACATTAACGTCACTGAATACTTCCGTTCGGACAGAGATCTGCGTGACGCATCTTTAGGCACCGCTATCAAGGAACTGGAATCCAGACCTGCCATCTCAGAAGAGGATTTTGAGATAGAAGAGCCGGCTGAAGTGGACGAAGCGACTCCTCAGGCCGAGCCTGGATTTTCGAACCTTTCTGTGCTGACCTACGCAAGCGCTTTCCTCGAGGCACAAGAGTCCGCTAAGGTCGCTCCGCCTACGCCGAAGGTGGCCCGTTATGATGCTATTCGAGACGTTTTCACCGACTCAAGGCCTACACCTCCACTAGCCCCTGACAATAGTGCAACCCAGGCGCTCAACCTTCTTGCGGAATTGAGCGAGGTTGTTACCCGCTCTGATGAACCAATCAGATCCGTGAGAGGCAATGAAAACGCTCTGATGCCCATTGAGAACCCTGGTGTTCTCGAGTCTGATCTTCGAAGCACACTTCCTCAAAGCAGCGACGCGCTCATTACTACCCAAGCTCAACCTCCCATGGAACCTAGATATATCCAAGCCGAGGTTCCCCGGATGAACCAGCAAGCTCAACATCTCGGGCAGCCTCCGCTGCAGCCGGCCGGTCCGGTGCATCCTCAACCGGCCGAAATGATACCGTACCCGCCAATCCATGAAAGTGCAGTTGCACCACACGCACAAGTACGACCAGCAGAATACCAACATCATCCTTCACTGTCTGTGCCTCCTATCCAAGATCAAGGTGCTTACCTGCAGCATAGTGGATATCCCGCCCAAGATCACCGGGATGCTCATATGTCAGCTGGGCGCCCCATCGATCCTGGGTATGGCCCTCGGCGCATGAGCGCATTCGGGGTAGATGGCCATCCTTATAACAACCACAGCCTACCATTTTGGGGGCAGCAGCCTCCTGTTCTTCCTGGTCCATCTGGCCCTGCTGGAGCGCCTCCAGGACCCCCCCCTCCCCAACATTACCAGTCGCAGCCACCTCCTCGAATTCCGTTCTCTCATAATGCAAGCGCCGAGCCCCTACCGCCGCTTCGACCACCTCGAGGACGAAACCAATCTCTTCAGGAGGAGTCGATACTGGATCCCAACCTTCGAGCATCGGTGCATAATGGCTTGGGTGGCCCTTATTGGCCACCAGGCCCGCCTCGATCTTACCATCGTAGTTTTGGCGCCAGTCCTGAGCACCATCAGACTCTGCAGCCCGTCGCCGCGGATCGCATCCTTCCCAACCCTCAACAGGCTGGCCAGGGATACATGACTTCCCCTCACCAAGGCTATGCGCACCCAATCCTGTCGCCGACCTACCCAAACCCTGCATCCATGGTAGGCCAGATGAGCCAGGGCTCTGAGGATCCCCATCAAGGCTCTTCTAACTCGATCCACCGTCATCGCTCTACGCCTTCCGGATCCTCTGATGCCGGCAAACGTTACCGGAACCTCCAGCCAGCACCGGTCCCCGCTCATCGAGCCTGGCCTAATAAGCCAGAGTTGAAGACGATTCCTTATGACCATAAGGAGACGGGATCGGCCGCAGCGCTGCCCAGCTCTGGGCCCACGCAGATTCGAGGGTGGAACGTTAACCAGCCTCGTAAACGAGGCAAGGTTGATAAGCATGATCGTTCAGACCCATCGCAAGACCGAGAGGAATCCAGATAGAATGGGGACAACTCTCAGACTGCGTCTGCCCAGTCGAACCCGGACTGGCCTACCTTTGAGAACGTGAGGTTTGCAAAGCCAATTCTCGGACTTCCTCCGTTGGCACCTCGAGAAAGGCCACAGGACTCGCTGAAGAGGAAGTTTGAGTTTGAGTATGTGAATACTGCACAAGCTCCCGCTAAGAAGCCTTGCATCGAGAACGATATGACTGAGGTCGCAACGACTACACAAACACCTGGCACGGCATTGAGGCACGAGGAAGACGAAAACCCGGAAACGCTGTATGAGGAGAGACCCCTCAAACGGCGTCTCCGTCCCAGGAAGGCAATGACTTATAATGAGAACGCCGCCCAACAAACTCAATCAACAACCAACACTCGATCAGCCGCGAGCGGACCAAAGAAGAAGGTTGCACCTAAGAAGACGTCAACGAAGAAAGGCGCACCTCGTAATAGGAGCATGGCGGTACCTGAGCAGACTGCGCAGGCCATAGAGCAGGTTGATCACGATGAACACAATGTTCAAGCGACACTCGACTCGCCTCGGCCACAGGAGATTCCTAATTCACAAGCTGATTAAGCTATTGTGCATCTGGGGAATCGCTCATCATATTGTATTCAATCTGTACTTGCTGGTTTGAGGGTTCGATATTGCATAGGATATTTGCTGCCATATACCCTTGGCTCGGCAGCATATTCTATCTAGCACCTCACTGGAAACAGCGGCAACTCTCTTTTGCTTATTGCATCGCACGGCGTTCCGAGAAGAATTTCCAGACCTTTCTCACAAACGAAATAAGCAAAGATTCGGATTTCTATTTCGCAGTTGTTTGGCTACGGATTTGCTGCATTTTCTCTTTATTATACACTGCATTGATATATACACGAATTGTTTTGCAGCAGCGGGAGGGATAGGCCCAGGCTATGATTTCTACCACATTTTGCTTTTTGAGAACCTTGAGTTCATGTATCTAGTCTGGGGGGAACAGTATTGCTGAGCGAGCAGACGGATGTGGAGCAACGGCTTGGGTAGTCTCCGTAGATCTGCGATTTCGCCAAAGGGATCAGGAAAGAAGATGGACTACTCGAAGCCGAAGCTAGATAATGCAAACACGTGAACTATATACTTGCGCGTGAGTTGTGATGATTTTGGGAATACCGCAAGCGGGAGTATTTGTGAATATCAGCTGCAAACTTGCTGAGGAGGTAAGACCTGGAGGACGGAAGCGCGCGTATGCAAGCAGCAAACTTTAAGATCCATTATTTTAAGTAGCAAATATTCTACAAGGTATCATCTATCCATCCACATAACCTGTTCTCTAGCCAAATCAAATACGCGATGATGTATCCCTGGGCGGTGACATGAATCTTCGACTCAGATTAGTCCTCTGACTGCCTGACCAACTATCTTCATAAATCCAGTCTAGTTCCTCATCTCTAGCTCGAAATCTAGTTTAGGGGACTCGCCTGGCCCTCCGGAGCAGGTTGCTCTGACGCCGAAGGTGCGGACGATGGTGGGTTCTGGGCCGAGACCTCTTGTAAGATTGTGTCTAAGCCGACTGCATCCTGCGGAATACCGGCAGAGATTCTGAGGCCATTGTGGTGAGGTAACGCTCCCAGAGAGGCCGGATCGAGTGGCATACCAGGCAAACCGCCCATAGGAGGCATCATCATACCGCCTCCGTCAGGAACCATGGTGTCAGCCCCCCCAGACGACAACAGCTCGGCACCAAGGTTCCCCTCCGGGTGAAGGGGATACATGAGCGCCTCCATCGTATTGCCGTCGAAGACCACCATGTTCTGGATAGGCTGTTGTGTTTGCCCCAGCACGTTGATCACATCTTGCGCCAACTGGCCTCCCAAGATGGCCGTAACAGGCGCAATCTCACTCCCTAGATTTTGTAGGAAGCTTCGCAAGAATTCAGGCCTCAGAGTCTCGCTGGGCAGTCCGAGAGCCTTGTGCTTCTGCGTCGCAATTTGGGTGAACATTTTCAAGTCATCTCTTGTGCTCGGCATGCGTCCGCCTTGCAACTGCATAAACTCCCACAGCGCGCGGAGACAGGAGAGCGCAGGCGTGACACTCTTGAGGCGTCGCTTAGATTTAGTGTAGTCGTCAGGGAGGGTGGCCACGTCGCTTGCGAGGAACCAGGTCGAGTAGAGCTCGCGCTTGGTGACAGATTCTATGGTTTTGGAGCCTTCTTGTTTCGTGGTGACGTTGATGATACTGCGAGTACGGGTTTCTTGCTTGGGTGTCGTGGGCAAGTTGCCTTGGTCGCGTTGGATGACGTAGTCGTGCTCGATCAGGTCGCTGAAGATGAAGCCGTACATGCCATGGGCGCCAGTGGCGTAGAATGCCTTGCGGTGCAAGCGGGTAGTGGTGTTGATGAGATGATAAGAGTCGGGGTCCAAATCAGTCGCAATGACGATGTCAAATCCGCCGAAGTAACTCGGTCCTTTGGACTTGACGCCATCAGCATCGATGTGAATTCTCACGCGGGGGTTGAGCTCCTGAATCGCAGCACCAACTGCCTGCGCGCGATTCTGTCCGATGAGGTTGGCGTCCTCGCGTAGGAAGAATTGGGCCCCGAGGTCAGCCTCAGTGACGGTGGCAGCATCCAGGATGGTGAGGGAGCCGACGCCAGCGAGGACGAGATTCTTGGCGATCTCGTTGGCGAGAGCTTTCATGTTGATGAGGAGGATGTTTGCACTTTGAATTCTGGCTTGAGCGGCTATGCCCCAGAGGCGGATCTGGCGGTCATACAGAGCGATTTCCTCTGAAGCTGGTTAACGAGGGCTCTCGATGAGTCTGGGAGAATGAGGGGGAAAAAGACATACCTGCAGTGATGCCGCCACTACCATTCGACTGAGGAGGTAAGAGTGAAGGGGGATTGCCGTTGATGGCGTTGGCCATGATCAGATGATCTGGTATTAGGGACGGGTTTTGTAGTGCCATACCCATCATTGTGGGATCAGCCATGAGCGAAGGGTCTGGCATCAACATTGATATCGCGTTGGGATTAAGTTGAGGGTTGAGATGAGTGGGAACTTGGGCCGGCATTTGCGCCAGACCGTTGACGTTGAGATCGACTTGGGGCATAGCACTTGTGGCGTCGCCATCCGGCAACTGCTGCAGGTCAGACAGCGGCTGATTTTGATTTGATGAATCCATCGAAGGGATTCGCCTTGAGGTGCTGGGGGTAAGTGTTTATGATCTACGATGAGGTTCTGCTGGCGAGGCTGACGATAAGGCTGGCAGGGCCGTGAAGCTAAGGTGAGACCTCGAGAGGATGCGACGCGACGTGAAGGATGAAGGAAGGGAGCCCAGCCCGCTGGGGGGGATCAGGCGATAAGGACCAAGGCCTTATTCACTGTTTTGTTTGTGACTGCGATCAGGGATAGGGACGCCGTAAGTCCGGGGGCGATGCGGTGCTGTTTGCTCTGATCGGTGCCAAGTGCCAAGTCGATATAACGGGAGCTGGCCTTCATGAGGTGCTCATGGATAAAAATTGTTAGTGCGTGGGAAGGTTGATCGCAGAAACAACCTTAACAGTGGCTGCAGCGAGACGAGACACCTATGTCCAAGCAGATGGAGGGGACATTTGTTCATACGCAAATTGCACTCAGATCCAAGTCACCCTTAACTTCTACTACCCCCAAGCCAGCTCACCCGTCGCCGTCAAACCCCGCGACGTTTGCGGCATGGCAGCATCATGACCGGCTCCAGCGGTTCTAAAATCAAAGTGGCTGGACGAATAAGTTTAAGAGAGTCGATGGTGATGCATAGAGTATGAAAGATATCCAATAAATTTTGATGCTGCTGCGCAACTATGACCCGTATCCGGCAGACATCTTCTTGTCTTCAGTGAGTAAGCCTGCATCTGCCTGCTAACGGAACCTCTGACGGCCCATGGCTGGCACAAACGCCTAAGCTTCCGTGATGCAAGGATGGCATTCTTTCATCTCTCCATTTGCCAGCGTCTCGCCATCTTCCGGACCTAACTTGTCGCTCGTCTTTTCTTCCCACAATGCAGCCTGTTCCTCTCATCTTCCGATGAGGACCTTTGCTCATCTCAACAAATTGAACATTACTGATTCCCGCTCTGGAACCCGTCTGCGCCCAGCCTGGTCCTCCCGGAAAAGCAAAGACAGCAGATCCTGCGGCGGGCTTCAGCATTCCGTCCGACTAATGGTGAGTGAGCCACCTGCCATCCTCGCAGAGTCTTCAGGGGGCGGCCTCCTCTATCTCTATCTTCTCTCTAGGATTTGACCTGGCTAGAACTGCAGCCGCTCTTTGCAGAACCCGACGAAATCGGTCAGTTGTCTAACACCCCACAGTCAAGTCACTCGGACAGCCCCAGCCTGCTCCGCAAACCTCACACTGAACCTGCCGAGACGAGTTCCACGCCCCGTGAGCAGGACTGGGCCGCTCTTTATGTAGCAAGGCCTCTGTTGACCAGGTTTTGTCGACTTTAATCTGCTCGAGGAGGAGACGAAGACGACTTTTTACCCGCTTGACGAGCCCACGTCATAACCGCCTAACGTATCCCACCTCTTTAACGCCATGTTTAACCGCTCGGGATCTAATTCTCACGACTCCCATCGCCGACACTCGCGAGAACCTCCAGAGGATTTCCCACCACTTCCCGTACCAAGACTTCCCTCGCTGAGGGCCCTGGCCGCCCAACGAGACCGAGACCGAAACAACAACTCCATCAGTCCGTTCAACGGCCGCCCTCAGTCCCGGCATTTGACCCCAGCGTCCCGCCGCGCTGATCGAGCCCGCAACCTTGAGAATCGGGCACCCAGTTTCGGCGACTTGGACCGCTCCCTTGAGGAATCTTGGTCCGCAAACACCTCTCTCGTGGACCGCATACGCAGCGCCGAAAGCCGCCCCACCAACTTTGAGGATTTGGATCGATCGCTGGAGGAGGCCAATTCTCATCTTCGGGCGCTTCTCGACCTCCATAATTCCACCAGCCTCACGACCCCGCCCATGCCGCCCAACTTCTCTCCGCCGCTGCGACCGACAGACCTCCCAGAAGATAGCCGAAGACACAAGCGCCGAAAACTGGACTCGGACCGGCTGGTCCCCAATGTCAAGGGTTTCCGATACGGAAAATATGGACAGGTCGAGGCCGGTCAATTACGGATGGAGATTGTTAGTTGCGACGGGGGAATGTTCTCGAACGAGGGGATATACGCGGCAGAGAATATCCTGAAGGATGACAACTCGGTGTATTGCACCAAGGGGAACAGGTGTAACCTCGTGCTACGACTCCAGGGGGCGACAGTTTTTACGCTGCGAGAGTTGGTCATCAAAGCACCAGCGTCGATGAGTTACTCGCACCCGTATGTTCATTTTGTCCCGATGCCCCGGAAGCCTATTAACGTTCGTAGTAGCGTTCGGGAAGGTATGGTCTTCATCGCCATGAACCAGGACGATCTACTCAACAGAACCGCCCAATACCAAATACAATATTCTTCCAAGGCCCGTGACAATTCCTCCGGCGAGAGCGCTCATCGACCCCTCGACCACTCGGAGAGCGCCCCTACGGAGATCGTGTCCATTCAACATCACAGCAACGGCACCACCACCACCCGCGCCCGCCGAGCCTACATCTACCGCACGAGCAACCTCGACGGTTGTGTCGAGCAACGAACTCCACTCATGCCCCGCGAGTTCACGTCGGATCTCCCCGACTTTCACATCACAACCGAATGTAGCGACGATGAGGACGATGGGTACGATGCCGGTGGTGCGCGTCTCCCTCGCCGCGCTCCAAATCGTATAGGATCCCTACCCTTCGAGAACGAAGACTCCGATTCCGATGACCAAAACCCTTTTACCGCGGAAGAGGACACCAACACCCATCCCCCGCCGCACTGGTACTTTTACTCCAATCCTAATAACAACAATAACAACAATAACAACAACAACAACAACAACAACAACAACAACAACAACAACAACAGCAATAACAACAACCACGCATCCTCTTCCCGCCGCCCCGTGCCTCAAATCCCCAACTCCCCCGGTCTTTTCGAAGCCTGGGAAGCCCATGCCGTCGCCACACAAGAAGCCATCCGAGCCGTGGGCGGCGAGCTCCTCGTCCCCCACGCCCGCTTCTTCATCGAGAAGAAAAAGAGCAAATGCACGATCCGCTTCGACCCTCCAGTTTCGGGTCGGTTCATTCTCCTCAAGATGTGGAGCTCTCACCACGACCCTTCGAGCAACATTGATATCCAATCCATCATAGTCAGAGGCTTTGCTGGGCCTCGATATTTTCCGTCCGTCGAGTTACGATAGGAAAACTAATGGGTGTGAGCGATCTGTGGTATGACAGCCGAATCAGCTGATATTGTTTTGTTTTGGGCATGGTTAATATGAATTTACGAGGGCCTTTATAGAGGAGTTGGCGCAAGGGCTAGGGATCGGAGCGTCTACAGTAGGCATGAGATGATAAGATCTGTCATGAATCAATATGGAGATGAAACTCCATTGAGGATAAATGGGTCTCTTTCATCTAAATCTATCATGAAACGAGTGCCTGCAACTCTTGGGGAATACGCCCTGTCTTCTGATCTTACAACTCCATTGCCTTTACTCGACACATGGTGACGACGTCTCCATTACCCTCCAAAATTCCAAGCAGCAATCTTTCAACTCTGAGCCCATAATAGTCGCGAATTTCGCAGGAGGAAGTTTGAATGCTCCGCGTCAGTTCATCATTTCGTCGGAATTGCTTCTTATGACGGGAGCTGGACTACCGCTTGTCGTGCCGGCCGCTGTTGCAGGTGGAAGAACAAGAGCAGGTGAATCCCAGTGGAGGGACGAGACACCGGCCACCAGGGCAATAAGGACGCCGAGACACCTATTTTTAGATGAGCAACATGATTCTCATTTTCCGTATGCATCAACTCACAAGTTGCAGTAGCTAAAGGCGGAAACAGCTGTGATGCGATTGACAGAGAGCCCGAGACCCCTGAAGCTGAGATCCGAATACCTTCTTAGATTATCCCGACCTATGTAAAATAGGGGGGCAAAAAGGAGAACGGTAAGTCCCACACCACGAAAGATGTATGCTGAAAAATTGGGCCCCAGCTTGTTGGCGCGGACTATGACGTTGAACATCATGATATCGGTGGTGATCTGGGCAAAGAGAGCGAATATTGCGAGGAAGAGGAAGTGAACCCAGTCGCCGGGGCAAACCATATCACGGCAGATGCCAATGTCTCCATACTCACCCTATAGGAAGACATAATCACTGCTCGTGTTGTTGATTCTAGAAGGCTCCTCATCGTCGCCATCAACGAGAATGATGGGATCGAAGTTCTTGGGATGAAGGCGAGAAGAGGTGACGAGGGCAATGACGAGGAGGACGAAGTTAGATACGGAATAAAAAGCGAGGAGAGAAGTGAGGGTAACACGGACAAGCCGGCCGCCAGGTGGGCGTGGGCGAGTGGCCCTCTGTGCCGTATTGGGCGTGGTACCGAAGCGATTCATTGTGCCCGAAAAGATGTTATTGGAGTAGAACTGACGGAGAGGAGCGTGTAGATTGGATCAATACTGCGAGCTTAGTTGGATGAAATTGGTTGTTGCAAAGACGATGATGATGACGATGGTGAAGATGAAGAGTGAAAGGCGAAGGACGAGAACCCGGGATTACAGATACAAGTAGGCGGAACGAATGTTCTCCATGTCTCCTTCTGCACACCGACACAGGGCTATTGACGATGCCTTGCAGCTCAAAGGTGCAACCACAACTGCGGATAGAAACTCGAGGTGCCATTGCCTACCTTACCCAAGGTAGCTAAGGAATAGGTACTTTATCGAACAACTACGGTAGCTTTAGGTTCGAAGATGATTGTAAAGCATAGGCAAACGACAACCGAGATGGGATGTATCATCTCTTCCTGGCTCCTATGAGTATCCTATTCGCCTAAGTAACTTTGAGAACAATCTAGGTGAGCAGTGCCGCTCTATGATTCACTTGATTATCTCAAATGGCGCACACAATTCAAAGTTTTAAACGGCGTGACGCTGAAAACTGATAGTCGCGGACCTGATTTTGACTTGTATGAATCCGTTGATCGGGCGTTGGATGAGCATTCGCCAAGCGAGGCGAGTTCGGGCAAAATCGAGGCCAAGACGATGGCGCTTGTAACTTCGACTAAGATAGGTACCACTAGCTCAGCCAAGGTAGGTACGAGAACTCAATGACCGAGGGTCCCTCTGGGGTTGGGAGGAGCGCCTGGAGCTTCATCGGTCGCTGGCCGTTTCGAGTTCAGAAGTCTCCTTGAGTCGAGGGCTGAGATGCAATCAATATAGAGTCTACGTCCCTCAGGTAAGGTACCTTTGGATAAGGTAGTTGCCTAAGGTAGGTAGTAAGGTGGCTTCCAGTAACGCACTCGTGGCTTCATGTTGTGGGATCACTGCCAGGCATCTCATCCAACACCCAGCCACCGAGCTCTCGATAACTAGGTAGGTATGTACTATTGAAAGTCTACCTCGAAAACTCAAGATCCATTCCACAACGTGGCTCCCTTGAAGTCATTACTAGGACCGTTGAGAGAACCACTGATGTCAGATAGAGATCGGCTTCTGAGTGGCGAGTCAGCGGAGGGCGCAGAGATCACGGGGCTGATCCATGGAGAGAGATGGGACCCTCAAGTCCCCGTAGAACCCTGGAAGAGTCCACTGAAAAGCCCCGCGGTGCACATCCCCACCCGCCCATATGCAGAGATGATCCACTAAACACGCCCTGGACCGCCGCTAGGGTCGATTCGAGGCCACTGAAAAGCCATGCAATAGCCAGTCAGGGCCCGCCGACAGCGAAGCTGGCTAAAACAGCCACGCTTCTGGTGGCCCAGACGAAACAAGCCAGAGAGGGATTATTCGCCTTATTGGCCCCTGCCCCCCGTCCCGGTCCGTTATGCGGTCGTGACCGTGACTTGCATATGCCGCAGGGCTGGGAGAGGGTAGTACAATATCTGTCTGCGTCTTCGGCGCGGGATGGGAAGGAATCGGCCCATCCCAATCTTGCTTCCTTCATCCCTTCTACGCTATCACGATCCCACTCTTCTTCTTAAACCTCCCGCCGCCTGGATTGCAGACTCGCGGTAGTTGCGCCAGCATTCCACGGTTTCAGGTTACCGTTCCGGAGACGGGCTTAGTACTTGAAGCTTTCAACATCCCCCCCTTCTTCAAGGCGGGAGCCAACCCCACCTACGCTATCCTCGTCCTCAAGCCGTCGAAACCATCAACAGGCCCAGATCATATCGATCATCGTTGCCGCCGAATATCTAATTCCTGTCGTCTCTTGAACTTACCTGCCATAAGTCGTTATTGACATTAGATCATTGTGGCCCAGATCGTCCGACGTTGGCTGCCGGGAGGCTTTAACTCAGTCTCAGCCACTCCGCTCGACGCATGAATCTGCCCCCCCTTCGACGCGGCCATTTGAAGATATGCTTGCCCCAGGGCCACGGCAGCCTTCTTCAACCCGTCGCAATATCGTCGCCATCGCACGTTCACCTGCTACTACTGCTTGGCTGTGAAACAAGACTGGGTCTGTTTCCTTGCAAAACGTTAGTCCATCATGCTAAGCACACGTACTTTACCCTCCGCCGACATGGGATCCCTACGTTCATCACCTCTTCAGGGGTTTGACAAGCTCCATGACAAACCTCGTTCTCGCTCAGTCTCCTGTCTACCACTTCATATTCCAGACGCTGCTCCGCCCTATGCGAATCTCTCTGAAACGTCTCCAAGTCCGGCTTCATCAACCAGCAGCCGACCTTCGGGAACGCTTCAACGACATGAGTCCTTCCGCAGTATAGAAGCGGGGCCGCCGAAGATTCGCTCTCCTTTACGACAAGCAGTCTCTTCTAGCGAGATCCCGAAGTCGAAGCTCGCAGCTTCGAATGATTGCGATACCCAAGACGATCAATCGGAGCAGATATACTCATCTGATATGTCGTTTACTGGTGACAAGAGGACTGGCCCACGCGACTCGCGCAGCCGACTTAACAATTGGCTCGGCCGAAAAGACGCCCCCAAAGTCGAGGAGTCAAGATCCCCTACCAGATCCCCTGCAATATCCCCCTCCAGATCCCCCACCCACAACGCTGCGAAGAGCTCACGAGGCCCATCGATTACGCCTAAAGTCGCTCCTCCGTCCACCATGAATTCTCGATTCGCGTTCTTGGCCAACCCAGTGTCAACGATCAAAGTGCTCGCAAGCTCTTCTGTAACGGCGGCGCCCCAGACCGACGACCAATTACTGAACATCGATATTGCATCCGCCCTGTTTCCTGTTGGATCTCCAAACGATGGATCAGCCTTCTCCCCTGCGGCATTCAAGAATCTTCAGATGACCGCTACCGGCCTACTGAATCGTTTCCAAGTTGCTTACCGGCAACGCACCAATGAAATCCAAGAGATCAAGGCAGAGCGTGAGGTGCAAACCGAAGAGACGGAGGAGATGGAAACCCGAGTACAGCATTTGAAGATGCAGCTCGAGGAAATGGGACGCAAAGTGGCCGAGCGGGAAAGCAGCTTGAAATCTCTATTACAAGAATTGGCTTTGGAGAGAAAGTTGCGTATGGAGGAAAAAAGCGCCCCGGCTAGGGTCTCTCCGCCCTCAGAAACGTCGACTATTTGCGAAGACCTGGGCGTTGAAGAGGATCAGAAGAAGCGAAACTGGAGGAGCAGTGGTGAAACCGCAAAGTCGGATGTCAGCCTTGACACTGATGAAGAGAGTGTCGAGGACGCAAGCATCTTCTCACGATCTCGAAGCCCAACTATTACCACTAGTGTTTGCGAGAGCAACTATAGTTCCATCGAACCCCCCATTCCACAACCAAAGTTAACGACACTGGGAACGCCTCGCTCGACGAGGTCAATCAACCCTCAGATGACTACTTTTCAAAAGTTTTTGAAAGGAGTCACCAATGACTCTACTTCCGTAGGGTGCAACAAGTGTCAACAAGCTGGCATGGCTTGGGATACGGTGGATTTACTAAAGTGCGAGAATAAGGGACTGAAGAGGAGAGTTGAAGAACTGGAGACGGCTGTCGACCATGCCTTGGATGCTGTCAATGGATTGATACTATAAGCCATGGCGCATCACGGTTGCTTGCGCTCACATACTATACCCTGGGCTGGCACTTTATGGGAATTTTTGGGTGTTGACGTGGGATATTCTGGTTGTTTCAAGTCTATGATAGCATATTGTGCTGGACAGAATGGACTAGGTACACTTTTTGTATGTGATGGACATACCTCTCATGTCATCTTCGAATTTGACAAGCTTTTGGACGGCTTTTACTCCCTCGCTGGCTCCTGTGATGCATAAGGTGTCACAAATCGATCTCGCGATCCCATTCCTTCAAGTTCACTGGGTGACAACAAGAAATTAGTCACAAATTCCAAGGGTTGCCTTCGCTATTGCGGAAGTTCCCTGTTTCGATGGTCTTATTGCCATAAATGCGATTCGAAGCAGTGACGGGGTAGAGCAAATTCTTACCCTTAGGACATCCATGTGTTCCCTCCGTCTAAGTTCGGATCTTCTGTAATACACATATACAATGGGCAACCGGTCCCGGGGTTCTCTCCCGAAGTAGGTAGTTCTGAGGTAGAAGCTAAAGTGACCTGAGGTGATATCGCTGAGGCAAAAGACTTGGATTTCAAATCGTTCAGTCAGAGGTATAGTCCTTTCAGGTCGTAAGACGTCCTCTGCCAGCATTGAAGACTGATCAAAACATGTTCCTCCCGTCCATCACCGCAGGCCTTATCTCCCGAGACTTGCCCAAGTTGAGAATTGCCGACAAGTGAGCCGAAAGTTGGGTTCAGCAAGATCTTATGTGATTCTTCACATCCTGGCCCATCTGGTTGCGTTCAAATTTTTTTGAGCTTTATTGATGTTCGGTACAGTTGAAAACCGTCCTCTCAGCGCGAAATATATTTACACTCCATCTAACGTTGCCGTCACAGCCTCAAACCCCTCTTATTCAGCCCTCTAGTGGTGGTCCTCGCCATGATGCCCCTCGCCGTGATGCTCGTCCTCGAGGAAGAGGTATTCGTAGCCGCAGTAGATCGTGAAGGCAACAGTCGCAATACCCAGACCGGGAAAGCTGTTCTTGAACCGATTCCACCTCGAGAAAGTGCCCTCGTATCGCCAGGCCTCACTGCTGCGGGTTAGCTTCTCGAGATAAATCCAATGACAACGATAGAAAGAGCTCACGTTCGCTCCCAGGGATCGTATCGGGGCTGGCCAGTCGCCGCCTTGAGGGCTCGCATGTTAAAGCCAGTTATGTTGGGCTTAGGCCCGCGGGCCGCCGCTTGTAGTGCTCTGCGAGTGCCTAGTGTAAGTTAAATTGACTCCCTCAAACCCTTCCTGGGCTTCGGCTAACCGGCTCCACAGCATAGACGTACCTCGTAGCAAGCATTGTGGCCGATGGCTCTGATTCTCGATCTGACGACAATGGACGAATGGAGAGCGAGCAATTCGTATGCAGTCAGTTGAGGATCCTCCCGCTGCGCGGTCGGATCAAAGTACGCCGATCCTCCGATGCCGAATCAGCGCACAGACCATCCCCAGCCCTCCTCTTGTGGTCGAGACCATATCGATGACCTTCCCCGAGGCTGTACATGGTTGATGGTTAACATATCATACACTTGTACAACGTATCAACATTTCGAACCTCGGTGGTTGGGCGCAGAATCGTGAACAAAATAGCCGAGTCCCTTCGCTCCTTGAGCAATTCCTCCCTCAATATCGACACCCAATCGCGGGCGACGGTCGCACCCGCATCACCTGGTCTTGAACGGCGACGACATCGGAGGCGATATTGCGATTTGGCTTTCTCAATGAGTAGTTCTCACAGACTCCGAGACGGGAAACATCCGGCTAAAATGCTGCTCTAGGGCTGGCGCGGTACGCGATCTTATAAGAACAAGCCATCACCGCCTGGTGAACGTTGCCCAATTGGACCCAACCAGCTCCATCAGACCCAAGTTCAACCAACATCTTTGCTCGACGACCTTCCAGCTTCAGACAAGCCAATAGCGCACCCCATTCACAGCCCTCAACAGTACGCAAAGAAAGCAACACCTCCGCGATTACCTTGTTGTCTTCGCCATAGGTTGGCACCAGTTTAATCAACGGCGCCCGCCAGTTCCCCCCAACTCTATGCCGCCTCAGCTCCGGGGCTTCGGCGCCGGGCCTGGCGCCGGGGGCCCGTATCATCCCGGGTTCCCGTCACACGGCCAACCTCAAGGTGGGCACCTTGGCAACCAATACTTGAATAACGCTGGGATCAGTCCCTTCTCCGCGAACAACAATGCCTTCGGGGCCGGATTGACCGGAGGAGCAGCAGGGTTTGCAGATACGGGGTTCGGGGGACAAAGCGCAAGAATGGGGTTTGCTCATGGCCCAGCTGGATTGCAACAGCCGCCGCACGGAGCCCAGGCTCAGCATAACGTATTGATGGAGCATCCGACAATGAGGACCCAGCCGAATAAGGGAAGAATACGAGAGGTCTGGAAACATAATCTACAAGAGGAGATGGCTGTTTTAAGGGATGTGGTGGAAAAGTATCCATACATTGCGATGGTGAGAATTGCGGAGGCCGGACTATCGTGAGCAGACTGACAAGTCCCTAGGATACTGAGTTTCCTGGAGTTGTAGCAAGGCCGATGGGAGGATTTCGAGGGAAAAGCGACTACCACTATCAATGCTTACGAACAAACGTCGATATGCTCAAGGTCATTCAGATTGGCTTGACATTCTTTAACGAAGAGGGCGAGACCCCGCCTGCCAGGCCGGCGGCTAACGATCCCGATCTGGGTATGGTGTCGAGAAGGACGACGAACCAAGGACCCTTTCCCTGCTCGTGGCAGTTTAACTTTAAATTCTCACTCAAGGATGATATGTACAATGAGAAGTCTATCGAGTCGCTCCAGCAAGCTGGCATTGACTTCGCCCTCCTCGAGCGCGATGGTATCGAACCCTTTGACTTTGCCGCACTTCTCATTCCCTCTGGATTAGTCTGCGAGGATGAAGTGCGATGGATTTCATTCCACGGTGGATACGACTTCGGATACTTGACGAAGCTGCTTATGTGCATGCCTCTTCCCAATGACGAAGTGGACTTCGACAAAAGGATGAAGAGCTATTTCCCCGCGACCTACGACGTAAAGCATTTGATGAAGCACGCCATTCGGCTTCACAACTCTGGGCTTTTAACGCCCAGCGATCCCAGCAGTGCCGAAATCTTGCAAAAGTTCGAGCACAAATCTGGTCTAGAGAACATTGCTGAGACGCTCAAAATCAAGCGGGTTGGCTCCGCTCATCAGGCCGGCTCTGACTCACTTCTCACCGGGAAGGTTTTCTTCCAGATGCGTGACAAGATTTTCAACGGCGAGATTCCAGACGAGCACATCGGCAAGGTCTGGGGCCTCGGTATTCCCGACGTCAACCTCATGATGACTGCTGCCATGAGCCAGGCAAACGCTGGAAACGACCATGTTAATGGCAACGGTCCTAGCACTCCCAACACCACCAACGCTGGCCTCGCCACCACTCCTGCACCCCAAAGCCACAACACTAATGGTATCACCAACACCGGGCCCATGACGCCCGGTGGTGGCGGCGGCGTGTTTGGCAATTTTGCCTTTGGAGGAAACCGATAGAACCATCTAATCCAGAGTGCGAGCGATTTCTCTCCCGGCCGGGAAGAGCATCCGTCTGGCGATGATGCTCCTACTACCGACTCGCTTCTCAACAAAAACCCATGATTTATTAAGGCGATGGTGAAAGTATATGCCATGCATGAGCGTATAGGAGACGAGGGGGGCGGCCTTTTCAGTTCCGGTTCTATGGCGTGTTCGGCTTCTCCAACCCACGAGGAACAACGCCTTGGCACGCCCTGAACGACTATCACTGATATAGGCTGCCCGTTCAGTTTTTGGGAGTTCGGTATCGTGGATATGAGGTGCTTGTTCGTGGTCTCCGTTGTTCGGTACGATTGCCCACGGCCTTTTTCTGGTTTCAGGCCAGAGGGAACCGCTGTATTGTATGATGGTTATCAGGGTTATTCTAGCACATTTTTTGGAATTCAGGATTATGGGAGCCTGGAGAGCTCTCTTGTTCAAACGATGCCGACTACTTCCCTCTGAATTGTAAACGCTGTGATCCTAGAAATAACTGTTTGGCCTTGTGATCTTGACGCCGCTTGATCTTTCCCAACTCCGTCATAACGACGGACTAAAAATACATGGCGCTTGTAAAAGTGGCGTCCTCCAACTCTCCATCTCATTCGTTTTCATCTTAAACTGGTTTCCAGCCGCGAAAACTATAAATTGAGATCTTGGCGATGATGACTCAGGAACGAAGTCGGTCTCCTACGTAATATAGACCCTCTTCAGCACATCTGAAGCATATATCTCACCAGTCCGTAAATCTTTCACCTGTCCCGCATTCAAGCCTGACTTCTTCGCCTGTGACTCGAGCCGCTCTTTGCCGTATACATTGCCGTTGGGAAGCAAAAGCAAATCGTGTTCCAGGTGGCTCTTCGTGTGATGGGCGTAGGGTACGTTCCGAGCCAGTTCATGAAGTTCTGTCGAACAGATCGGGCAGACACCGTGGCCAAGCGTTGTTACTGCCGAGGTACCTTCATTCTGATGCGAAGTGGATGAATGGCAGGTGGGCGTCTTCAAGGCAGACAAACCAGCGCCCATGGCAACATGGAGTAGCGGTATGGCAGGCAAGGCTAGAAGCTTGTTGTGGGTCGTGGTGAAGAGGGTTGCCAGTTCGTCCCAGCGGCCCTGCTTATAGACCTCCGCATACGCACCGGCGGGATTGTACGGCGGGAAGGCCAAGAGTCCGCAAGCCTGTTGGACCTCCTCGGGGAATGTATTGCGGAAAGGGATCAGATGCTTCTTTGCATGGGCGATGGCTTCGGTGAGTTTAGCGGGGGACTGGCTGCGGACAAGTTCGATATATTGTTGGAAGCGCAGCATGAATTCAAGCTTGCTCTGTGGCCTTGGGTTAGCAAACAAACATGGGCTTCTGAAAGCAGAGATGGGACCGGTATACCTCCATTTTGCGAAGCTCCTTCTTGTTGTCGTTACACCAGGCAAGGGCTTCTGTGACACTCCTATTGTGAAGAGCATCCCGTATGCGATTCATGGCTGCAAAGGTGTCGACGTCGACCAAGTTTTGCATACGCATCTGAACTGCCAAATCCTTTGCTGTCTCATTATATCCCTTTCTCAACAAGTAGTCCGCTACCAGCCGATCGAGTCTCATCCGACTCCAGGCCTCATACTTGACGTCTTCGACCGTGTCCATAGAATACAAGTCGTCGAGATGGCTGATTCGTGCGGCGGCTTGAGCATGTAAACGAGCCTCGTCTTCGGCACAGGCGGTGAGTTTGCGTTTTACGCCGCGCATACGAGCGATCATGGTATCGATGTTCTTGAGAACATCTTGTTGCGATGCGCGCCCAGAAACGGCGGCGGTAGCAGAGTCCTTGAGGAGCGTCTTCAGGGCGGAGGTGTCTTTTTCGATGGTGAAGTGAGCAGAGCGAAAGTTTTTACGGAGCAGTTCGGAAGGGAGACGAAGAAGGGATTGATCCTACAAGATCACACGATTAGCTTGACATGGAATGATGGGCGATGATGGCGGTGATGGCAGCGGTGGATTGGCGTAGGACATGGGGCGATGCCGGAATACGTACGAGGAGGAGATGGTCGTTGTGTTTAATGACCGAGTGCTCGTGGTCGCCCATGTTGGCGTTGGCTCAACTGTAGCTTAGGAATGGGCGGAAGACATTAAAGACTGAAGGTTGGAAGGGAGGGGAGTGGAGGTTGCAGTTGAAGTCAAGGCTGTGATTGCTTGACGTTCTCGTACAAGCTCTAAGCGGTATCGGATTAACCGAGTTGTGACTTCAGTGGTCAACAAGCATGGGATGTACCTTGGTTCATAGAACACTAGGACTATATACCCAATCGAATTAAACCTGTGGTTTTGTCTTCTTTCAAAAAGCGAATTTTCCAAGGCCTTAACATCTGCATTACCGTTGCCCAAGTACCTTGCTCAAATGCCATCAAATCGTATTTCGCCATGATATCGGGGGTCTTGAGCGCCCGAACCCCACGTCGCCCCACTATGGTACAGTGCAGACGGGGGCTTATATAAGTCCGAGCGAGAGCAGCGTCTCATCCACGGCCTAATATGTCCCTTACCCATGAACAAAGCGTAGCTGTCTAAAGCAGGCTATCGGATTTGCAAAAGTAACAAAGGAATCCGATGTAGGACGCAGCATGTTTCACGCAACGGGCGTCAAGTGATGCTCCCGGACGGATCAGGTGATGATCATGGGATCCATGATGCACGGAAGGGGGAAGGGGGGTATCTTCTTTGAACATGATACCGTGATTTGGCCCGTGCATAGTTGTCTCTCTGACCATGTTGCTGAATATGTCGCCGAACATGTCCCTAACCAGATGGAGGAGGGAGACGCGCGTGTGAGGCATCTCTTGCGAGAGGAATGCTCAAACCTCAAACCCTCAGGGCCCTGGTCTCAACGTACCTGCCTAGGTACCAGTAACTATCTGACCAAGGTATCT
>JAMYIC010002702.1:0-25845 GCA_024112705.1 Microcera coccophila | reverse complement strand
ACGACGACGTACTAACGGGGGCCCACACTAGAGTGGGGGGGCCAACCCTTGCCTCTTCAGGGAGTCTGCCACACCTTAGCGGATGTGCCCTGAAGTTTAGCCGGTCTCTCTCAGGCACGATTCCCGCGCTACTCCGGGATGGCAGCGTCTAATGTCGGCGTTTTCGCCCTTTCATGCTTCACTTGTGCGACCGTCCCGACAACGTGGGGGTCAGGCCGCTTCCATCGACAGAGGCTTCAATTTGTGAAACCATCGCTCAGCCAATCCGGGTGAAGCGATTTAAGCATATCATAAGCCGTGCTTCATTAATCCCCCTTTGGAGGAGCGAGCCACTTCGACCTGTTTCAGAAGTATCAACCGAGATATCTAACCGCCCCGAAGATGCCGCCTCATTTGGATTATCAGAATCCATTTGCGCCCGTTTCTTCGGCTGCAAATTTGATTCGCCTCCCGGGATGATTCTGGTAATCTGGCCCAAAGATTTCCCGCACCCAAAAGTGGAAGCGCTGGATCCCGAGCATCGTTATCCACCCGGTGGTGGCAAGCTCCCCCCACCCAGTCGCCGAAGGAGAACATAGCTCTTCTCGATTAGGATCAAGGCCTCAGCCCCTCCTCAACAGGTGTGTCATTACTACTTAGACAGTGGATGCCGGTTGGTGTGGTCTCCTATTATAGAAACCGGAGGCAAAGTCAATTCGGTCCTAAAAAAAAATCTTCGAAGAGGCTTCAATTCTCAACAGAAGGGAGTCCGACATCAGATCACAGCGCCCCAGCGAGCTGTTCCACGCCAGCGCAGAATGATCTACAACGCCTTGCATACCAAATACCAGCCATCGAATGCCATGGGCCGACAATGGAACATGTGAATGCAGCACCTGCAGACAGGTGCGTCAGCCTCGCCCCACTCCATCGTCCTGCTTACCGCGACATGAAAAACCTTGGCAGACAACCCCTAAACGCTTGGCTATTGAGCCTCAACTTTGTTGAGATACGCCGCCGATCACGTCGTTTAATCCCGGTCGCTGCATATGATCCCGCATCCCCTCGGTTGCACGGAGCTTTTGGAGACACTGACCGACCTCCTTGATCACCGTCGATTCACCCAAGGATGAAACCCAGTGATTCACTCTCGACGCGCACAACATCCACTATGGCTCCAAAAGTCTGTCGATCCTTTTCCTCGCACAAACATGGTTTCTACAGTAGCTCTCATCTCCACTAAATATTGACCCAAACATGGCTCCCAGGAATCAACCCGGATACCACCTCTCCGCAACCTCTAATCACAAAATCTGGCTTCTCTCCACCAGCATTTTCCCCAGCCAATGTTGATAAGCGCTGGGTTCACATGTCTACACAAGCTTGATGATCCAATCTTCCCCAATCTTGGCGCCTACGCGGCCAACCAATGCAAATGCGGCACGGCCACCCTGAGCAGGGTGATATTGAACCTTGGCAGTCCATGTCCGGCCTTCCGACTCTACTTGCACTTCCCTCGTGTTCCACGCTGAGGACGCTCCGACGATGACAATCTTGTCGACATAAACTTGATCCATGGCCTTGAGCCACTTGCCAGCTTTGACAGACTTGTTGTCTCGCCCATCAGCATCAATGGATGTCAACGTGTTGCCGCTGAGACTAAACTTGCGGTAGATATATTGACCCTTCTCGTGCTCGAAAGTATCTCCGTCGTCAGCATACAGCTCACCCTCGGCTGTTCCGGCCTTGGAGGCGGATACAACCAGGGTGTAGTCGTCAAATCTCATCATGGCACTCGATCGTCGAGGAATATCGCGTCGAGGGATGATATTTCCTCCCCGCATGAGAAGGGGAATGTGATCGAGTGGTGCGTTGACCGTCAAGTGCTTGCCCTTGTGGGTGCTGAGCACGTTGTAATTGAAGTAGTCGTAATAAACCTCATCATCGGGAATCCAGATGTCCACCGTCTCCTTACCCTCCTCGACGATAGGCTTCACCAAGAGGCCTGTAGATCCAACGAACAGCTGATCGTCAATGTCGAAGCCGGCCTCCTCGGAAGGGTGTGTCCAAAACATAGGCCGGATGATGGGGCTGCCGTCTCGGTTGGCGTGGAAGAATGCAGTGTACCACGCGGGAAGCAGACTGTATCGCAAACGGAGGGCCGCCGTGGCAATCTTGGTGTACGGCTCTCCGAGTAAGTAGGGTTCGCGACGTCGCGAGTCAATGTGAGCGTGCGCTCGAAAGAAGGGGTAGAATGCACCAGCCTGGTACCAGCGAGCCAACAACTCCTTCTCGGGGTTTCCAAAGAAACCCCCGACATCGGCCCCCGAGAATGGGAAGCCCGAGATACCTTGATTCAAAATCATAGGGATAGAGGCCGCCAGGTGATCCCAGGACGCCTGGTTATCACCGGTCCACATGGCACCGAGTCTTTGAGATCCAGAATAATACGATCGGGTCAGGACGAAGGGTCGTCGTAGCTCTCCCTTTTTGCGGGAAAGGAGCGCCTCAAAAGTGGCATTATGGAAGGTCATACCATTGAGGTTATGAACATCACGGTGCTCCCATTTTCCGTAGTGGATGTTGTCCTTCGGCATCGTGGTTTCGGGACCATTGAAAACAGAGGGCTCGTTCATGTCGTTCCAAAGGAAGGTATTTTCCATTGTCCCCTTGAAGGCATCGTACTTGAAAAGAGTCTTCCACCACTCAATAGCCTTGGGGTTAAAGCAATCCACCCAATGGGAAGAGCCAGGCCAACACCAGCCTTCGAAGATCTTGTCCTCCTTGTCGTGGATGGCAAGATCCTTTGAAGTCAGCTCCGACACGACGTGGTAGTTTTCCTCTTTCTTGATATGTGGGTCAATGATCACCACAAGCTTCCGACCGTGAGAGTCAAGTTGCTCGCCCATACTGATGGGGTCCGCGAAAGAGTGAGGGTCCCAGGTGAAGTACTTCTTGCCATCAGCGTATTCAATATCAAGCCAAATGACATCGTAGGGGATCTTGGACTTGTCCATTCTACGGTCAACATCCTTGACATCATCATCTGAGATGTAGTTCCATCGACACTGGTGGTGTCCCAGTGCGAACTCTTGCGGCATGGCGGTATACCCAGTAAGCTCTCCATACTTCTGGGTCAGATCCTTGGGGGTAGGGCCCAGGAGAATGAAGACATCAAGCAGGCCAGACTCGGAAATCCAATGCGTATGGGTGCTTGTCTTGGCCCCGATGCCCAGGCTCAGGGGATTGATGCTGCCCTTTCCCTTGACAATGTCGATCCACGTCTCAGCTGCGTTCAGCCAAAAGACACCAACAGCCGAGTCCTTCCGGTGCGCTTGCATGAAAGGGATGGCTCCATAAAGAGTCATTGGGCTATCCAGGATGTACTCGAAGACATCGGAGTTGTACAACCTATACGGATCAACGTAGTTGCCGTCGCCGCCTCGAGTCTGCTTGAGAGATAGCGGACCAGCGTGCTCAGGAATGCCAAATACATGTTCATATCCTGTGAAAGAGATATCCAGGGCAACACTCTCGGGCCCACGAGGCTTGCTGTCGGTATTCCCGCCAAAGGTCTCATCCCACCAAGTGCTCTCATCTTCCTCATCGTCTCCTTCCTTGTTCTCGACCTTGGGTCTCCAATGCTCCATATTGAGCAGGCCGCGGTCGTTGAACTTGATGTGAGAAACACCATCCCGCTTAAAGTCAACTTCAAAGGGCGCCAACTTGATGACAGCCTCATGCTTGGATTCAGGACCGTATTTGACGATGATTTGGTGCTTGTCTTGGTACGAGACCTTCGCCTCCTTGTCCAGTTCAAGGCCACCGACAATGACCAGGTTCTCCACCTCATTATAACGCTCTTTTCGAACTGGACTGTTGTTCCTCAAGACAATATCCTTGTTTTGTCGCTTCTCCTCGTCAACGGTGACTCGGGCGGTGCCGGATTGGAGGAAGCTGATGGTGAGAGGCAGTCGAACGGTGTCGCCCTTCTTGTTGATTGTCTTGCTGATGATGCCTTGGAGTTGGCCATCGTTGAAAGCAACGGAGTCGGAAAGAACGTTGTAAGGCGCGGTCCACGAGGACCCTTGTGCTGCAGCATGGTCGGCATAATCACGGTTTCGCTTGCAAAAGCCAGACTGGCTGCACGTTTTAAAGTCGTGCTCTTTGACCGCCGCTGATTCAATTGTAAGCTAAATCACGCAAGGTTGACTTGCTAGTGTTGCGGAACAACTCACCGGCAGACTGAAAGAGGCAGACCAGCGTGCCTACAAAGAAAAACAAGGCTGTCCATTTCCAGGACAGCCGCATAGTCGACCTCATGACGACAAAGCGGTTGAAACTCTAAGCCCGATAGAGAAAACAAACAACAGGAAGTGAAATAAGAATCAAGTAAACATGGGCGAGATGCAAGATCCAAGATACACAGCCCAGCTCCAATGCTGCGTATGTGTTGTTGCGACAGAAACTGGTCGTTGGTGTTTCAAGCGATCCTGCTCCGTTAGAAGCGTTGATCGACGTTCAGGTCAAGCTGTCCCCTGGAGGCAGAGCTCCACTCCCAATTAGGCTTAGAGTACTCGTACAACCCCTAGTTCCAGACTTGCAACAATGGGGTCGTGAGAAGGAGGGGCAGGCTCTGTTAGAATGATTTCACCGGTATTTACTGAAATATTCTCCAAACCTACGCACGCGTGTGTTACCTTAGTGATCCCCTAATTATAGGCTAAACCAAAAGGGTCTTCAATATTTTGGACCTGCACGAGCTATCTTGTGACGGTGTCAAATATTGCAGCCCAGCCCAAAATGCCTGAAGTTCCCCACCAACAGGAAAAGGACCCCGCTTCGGCACAGCAGAAGCATCCAGATCGAAAGCTACGGAGGACTGCGGAAAATCTTTTTATCCTCCTCGTCCTCCTCTTCGCCCTTGTTCTCTTCACCTCCTCTTTGTTCAGCCCTGGTTCCTCAGTTGTGTCGAACAATAAACCTTTTGCCTCTACTTCAATACCAAAAGTCATCCCAGACTCCTCGCCCAACAGCTCCAAGATGTCTTCTTCCGCCGAGCAGACGTGAGCTACCCCGCCATAGTTACCCCTCCAGATCACGATTTGCCTAACACCATATCCAGCTTCATTGCTATCAAGCCTGATGGCGTCCAGGTGAGCAATTTCTGAAGGAGAAACAGCGTAGTATGATCTTGAAGCTGACATCCGTCTCAGCGTGGCCTCGTTGGTCCCATCATCTCCCGCTTCGAGAACCGAGGGTGAGAGGCCCCCTATCAGGCGACCTGGAAGTCTCATACTTTTCTCCCATCGGAAATTGACACCATCAACAGCTTCAAGCTTGCTGCCATCAAGCTCGTCACTCCCGGCAAGGCGCACCTCGAGGCCCACTGTTTGTTCCCTTTACCCCACGATTTCCATGACCCCGCCATTCTGACCGCCTCCCAGACGCTGACCTCAAGGACAAGCCCTTCTTCCCCTCTCTGATTGAGTGTAGGTGCCTAGCCGAACAAATCGGCTCGATCGTGGTCTAACCTTGTCCATAGACATGTCCTCTGGCCCCATCTGCGCCATGGTCTGGGAGGGCCGTGATGCCGTCAAGACTGGCCGATGTTAGTTCTCCCGTCTTCTCCCGACCCAGTCTCTCGCTGACAATCACCCCTTAGCTATCCTCGGTGCCACCAACCCCCTTGCCTCTGCTCCCGGTACCATCCGAGGTGACTACGCCATCGATGTTGGCCGCAACGTCTGCCACGGTTCCGACTCGGTCGAGAACGCCAAGAAGGAGATCTCTCTCTGGTTCAAGGAGGGCGATGTCGTCAGCTACGAGGCTTCCCAGTTCAACTGGATCTACGAGAAGCCTTAAGTCTGTCAATGATTTAGTTACCATGAGGGATACAACTGAAGAGCACATGCAATTGGCCGCGGTTTGATCTAAATGGGTATAAAGAAAATCAAGACGGAAAAACTTCTCAAAATGTTCACCGATGCCACGGCGTGATATCATATCTTGCGGGTGAAAGCTCCCTTGACCCTCATGAGCCCTCTCGCAAACCAAGGCGTAGCCCAAACACTCCCGATAATGCGAATTGGCAAAAGTGCTTTGGTGATTGCGTACGCAAGAGCAACCTCCACCAACACTTGATATTTACTGTCGCCACCCTGTAGGCGATCCATGATATCCCGAGTGTCTTGACCGTCGGCAGTACTTGCCACAGCATCCTCTTCCCTGCTGAACCCGAACCATCCCTTTCGTTTGAAGTATCGTTCAAATCTAGCCAGTCCTTCTTGGACGTACCCTCCAAAGTGCTCCGTTGTATATGATAATGGTACGTAGTCGGTGTAGTGAAACAGTCCAAAGAGACCGAAAATCGGCACGATGGCCGTGATCTCGTGCAAGACCAGGAAAGACACAATGTGTGAAACAGGCGCGTCGCGTAGCCCGTTGGTGTACTTTTGTAGACGTCGAGGGAGCTTCGATGTTATACGGTCGATTCGTGAGGCTTGGGATGATTCGGCGCGGACGGAAGCGTTACTAAGGCGAACGATAGGGTGACGCTGAAGGCGTGGACGCCAATTGACGGAGTGGAGGGCCCGACGCATCGTAGTAACTGAGTGCGAGCTTGAGATTGACGTTGCAAAAGGTTTCCCTCCAGATGAGATGATGGTGGGGAGTAGAGGGCCGGCCCGCGCCGCAAGGAGCTGTAGGGTAACCTGACCCAACCAAGACCAATTCATCTCCCTGAGAACTATTTACAATGTCCAAGATACTGGAGCATTGGAAAGGGCTTACGACTTCGAGGACAATCTTTTTGAGCACTCCATAATCATTGATTGACGGGTCCTCCCTTTTGTTTGGCTATTCTGGCTTTAAGCCCTGTCCTTGGAGATAGAGAAAAAAAAATCCACGCCCTCCGCAGAAGCATTTGTTCCACTCCCGTGTTAAATTATGACATGTATACGAGCACATGAACACCAACTATGTATTGAGGTACCTTATATAAGCTTAGGATATACATCTCGAGGCCAGCGTACTCCTAGGCTTCACTCAGTTTAAAGCATCTGGTGTATTGGAGCAATGTAAGAAGTGAATTACTTGAAGTCTCAATCCGCTCTCACGCTCGGGAAGGTCCAGCAGGGCGAGATCGTATTGCTGACTCTCCGCCCATGGTCTTCTTTACATGACAGGCGTACAAGATGCGTCACTCTTGCTATTAGTGTGCAGGCTCGAGTCCAGCCTCAACATGAAGCTATCTCCGCTCCTCCCTCATCGCCCGACCTTGACCCCATCACACTTGAACCTCTACTCCTTCCCCGTCTTCACAACCACCTCGTGTTGTTTCATCCTCAACAAACATGACACGACTTGGTCATGTTATGACGTGTGGCCAACTTGTTGCGCATCGCTGAGATCGATATGGTATCCTTCCTGCCTTACAAACCCGAACTTGCTCCTACCTTTGACCAAATGGAGCCTGAAAACATCCCCAACAAACCACCAAGAGGAAAGAGACAGCGATCGGAGCCCCATAGGCACATATCGGAAATGCCGAATCCATTTTGCTCCTCTTCCTTTTCAACTTTCACCATCTCCAACTTCTCTCATCAACTTCTCTCGCACTGCCTTGAAACCTCGGCCTTTTCCCAATCAAGAGTCTTTGATAGTGCACCTGAATCTCTCAACTCAACTTCTCTCATAAAACCCCCAATCTCTTAGTCATGGCTGGCTTCAAGCTCGCCACTGGCATTGCTGCTATGGCATTCCTCGTGTCTTCCGCCCGAGCGCAGAAGTTCCAGAATGAGGACCTGATTCTCTGCGACTGCGGCATTGGCGACAACAAAGCCCACCCTGACTGGTCTACTTCTCGCCAGATGAACTGGTATTCGAGAATCAACTGGCCAGATTCTGCCTATGCTTACCCCAACGCTCCGGACATGGCTGTTGAGATCCCTTACAACGATGGCCATTATCCCTGGATTCCCACCGGTGCCACCGGCGAGATGACCAACGGCGATACTTGGACGGTTTACATTGAGGATGGTACTCCTGATGGATTCAAAGCTGGCACTGCAGTCGCCAAGAAAGGTGGCCGCAAGCTCAACTGCTGGGCCTACCGCGGTCGTCCAGTCAGTGCTGCCGTCAACAAGACGGTCAACGCTGATGCCATCTGCTGGTCTGCTTTTGTTTGCAACCACGAGAATCACCCGCCTCGACGTCCCGGTGACATGGGATCTCAAACTTCCTCCCTTACTACGGCTTCTGCTGCTCCCACCACTTCTTTCTTCTCCGCGGGTCCTCCTGCCCCTGCCCCTACTTCTACTGACGACAATGGTCAACCTGTTCCTATCCCTGTCCCGTCCGCTACCGGTGGAACTGGGCTACCTGTTCCCGTTCCGGTCCCTTCTTCCACTGAAGGCAACAGCCAACCCGTTCCTGCACCAACAGAGGTATCACATGTTGGGGAGCTCTTCGTTTCTACGTCTGTCAGCCCGCGCTTCCTCAATTGGGAGAACACTTGGGAACATTTCATCTCCAACTTCGTCTGGGATCAGGGTACAGGTCGTTGTATCGGCGGCCCCGTCAAAGGCGATGGATATACTATTAGCATTGACTGCGCGGGCATTCAAATTGACGCTGACTCTCACATGACTCTCATCCTGATTCAGGCGCTCCACAACGTCGGTTTGAAGAGCCTCTGGTTCAATCAGAACCCTACTGTCCCTGGACAAACCGGTAGCAATATCACAACTCCGGTTAACGGAACTAGCTCAGACAACTCAACCAGCTGGGTGGTTATGCCAGAGTCTTTCAGCATTCAAGCGGTAGATGTCGCGAAGAAGAACGTCATCGGCTATCTCAAGTACAACACGACGTATGACAACTTTCTTAGCGGCCCATGCTCGACCTGCGATACTACTCGTTTCAATGCCAATTTCTTTGACCCGGTCATTGCTGCTATGCAGGGTACTTATCCCGTCTACAATAGCTACAACATTCAAGCGGAGTGCGATCCATGGATGGTCTGTTAAACAACTAAGGGAGGTGGCTTACTTCGATTAACTTTTCTGGTATCCGCATTACGATCAAAGGTTGATGAATGGATGGGCGAATGATTGACATGAGTTTTTATGCTGGTTGGTACTGATCTTACATTACTAGCTTTGCTCTAGATATGTACGTATTCTAGGTCTATTTATTGTGATCCTCTACTCTGTGCCCCGGTCGCGCTAACCTGTGTTTGTATTGCCACATGCAGCCTGAACGAGTAAAAAAAGTATCTTGAGGTATCGATTCCTCTTTCTCGGATGGCTGGAGGAATATTTCTCCATTATGGCCCTTTTCTTGAAGAAACGGCACAGCCTCTTCTCCCAACTTGTCTCTCTTAACTGTCCTGACTTAGCTGTAGCAGGTCTGGAAGCAACGTAAGAGCCCGAAGAAGTCCTCGGATTTTAGGGGGACATTCGCGAAAATGTCGCAATTGTTAGGGACGCATGAATATTTGAATAATTGGAAGAGGTCAATGAATTTGAAGCCGCTCCAAAGTTTCGGTAGAGAGCGTCAGCAGTGATGAGTTTGTACGTTTGAATCTAGTGGGGAAGATTCCTTTGTAGACTGAAACTCTCGATCCAAAACTTTCATGTCTCGCCTCAACTTCCGGCCACTCCTATGTAAAGGCTGATCTTTCGGTTACAAGGATGGAGAGCTCCTTGTCAATGCTGAAACCCGATATCAAATTCTTGGCTCCACGAAAACGATCGCCATGGCCGAAGCCCCATACCCACATAACCCACAAGCGGACAGCATGGTGATCCCGGCGGTCCCTGGACAATGACGACACACCGAGCGTCATTTTCTATGTCGTCGAGTCGAAAAGAACAGACATCTGAGAAGCGCGGAGATGGGTATCGTAGGGAAGCTCAACTAGAAAACCCGAGACCTCGATGGATGAGATGGGAGGGCTTTAGGCTGCGCAACGTCTGTGTCGTGAGAAGATCTGATGATGAGTACTTTATGGCCCTATGAAGAGTCCAAGTCGATGATTTCCCTTTTATCAATTAGGGCCAATAAAATAAATAAAGTGGTACTTTCAACTTACAATTGTGGTGGGTTGTATTCCATTGACGGCGTCGAATGTCTGGACGCATCAACACGAGATCAATCGCGCATTGCTGGAAAGCATTTCAATATTGGTATCTGCAATTTGATGAAGTGGGAGCCCCAGAGGCGCGACGATGAGAAAAGGCTTTGGCGAAGATGGTGTTCTCTCGAAAGCACCGTTACTATCGTCTGCTGGGCAGGGCGGTGTAAACGATGATAGTAGGTAGGATGAGGGCAATCCCAACCTGGGTACAGACGAACAAAATATCAGTGCTCATTATGATTTCTCACGGTTGAAGAAGGTAAATGCTCAAATCGGTGAAAGCAGGATGAGAAATGAAATTCGAGAAATGGTCGGGGACGGAGCTGATGTAGTGTTCATATGGGGGCCAAATTCTAGTTCAATAAAGGGACTAATCGGGATGGACACGAGAACGCCAGTGTCTCCAGGAGAGCAAACCCAAACAACCGATCTTTTAATGTTCTGCTAGCGGTTCCCTAAATAAGCCGATTGTGCTCGGTTCTTTGTGCTGGGGTTGCTTTCATTCGAGATCCGAAACGCGATGGTTGACGATGGCGTCCCCTAGCCTTGGCGCTTATGTCTCCTATGTGAGGGGGAGGCACGGAGGGGAGGCCAACCGCTCTCGTCAGACAATCTTCCGGCCACGGTGTATCGGAAAATCGATGCCGGCTTCAATTGGTGGAAGTGCGCGGTCGTTTCATAGACGAGGCGAACGATTTGTTGTAGTTGGATGTTCCGCGCCGCCATGGCGTTGCTGCGGAGGAACGCGAGACTTCAGCTGACCACATACAAGCAATGCCGACTTTGGTACGGTGGATTAGTAGTACCTGTGTGAGCCCAAATAGGTCGTACAATATTTTGAAACAAAGTGCAAAGCGGTTGCGTCATCGAGTTCAAGCAACCGTCATTCATTGCTCGTTATCTCATCTCCTCCCTCGTCTATTTCTATCGTTTATGACGTCTGAAAATATGTTGACGATGGACGCAGTAAGCGCGTAGCACCTGAGCCTCAGTCTTGTCCTTGGTTCTCTCCCTTTTCTGATCCTCTGCTAGTCTATGGTGTTCCTAACCTCTTTTAAAACACTGTATCTCACTGTTTATTCCTCTGACTCATCCGTGAAATAGTCGAAAGGTGCTGGGACTGGCACATCCCTCCCGGCAACCGCATCAGGATCGACCTCTTTGTTTACCAAGACCACCGGCTCTGCCAAAACCGCCGACTCTGCCTCTTGGGCAAAGAGATGCCCTCTCAACAACCTCGTCATCTCCCGCGCCCACTCCCACGGCCTCTCCCTCCCACCAGGCAGGCTGTTGAAATACTCCCAGCCCATCACGCCGCCGAAGTTGCCATACCGTCCTCTCAACGTCAACAGGACAGCCCGGAGAGGGCTCCAGGGCACGAATCCTCCGCCGTTATCTGGGTTCGTGACTAGTCCCACGACAATCTTCTCCGGGGGCCATCCTTTTCGGATCATGAGATCGTACATGAGCGGGTTGCTGCAGTCGCCCCAGCCGCAGTAGAATTGGGTGTTATACCAGGAGATGTCTCGGCCCCGCATGACTTCAAGCGCTTCGTAGTCGAAGCCGCTCAGATTTTTGGTAAAGTCCAGGAGGGACATGGCTACTGGAGCCAGGGTAATGATGAAATCCCTCCCAAAGTCACTCCTTAGTCGATCGATGAGCCTCACGATCCCACCCAAGCTCATCTCCTCCTCGACGTCCAGGTCCAGCCCGTCCAAGCCCCGTTGCCTGACCAGGTCTCTCACAGGAGAGTAGTATCTCTCGAACTGTTCCTCGCTACCGTCGAGCCGTTGATAGCTGCCCTGAGCAGCGCCTCCCAGCATCCCCATGACCTTGACCCCAGTGGCTTGCAGCACTCGCATTTCTGCCCATAGTGTTTGAAATTGTGGATGAGAGGGATGATGATTATTGAGCGTGATATTTTCGGGATCTGTGTTGATATGGATCGCGGCGAGAATGAGGTGCGTTAATGAGATACCGGGTTGCATGACGAGAGGGAGGACTGAAATGTACTTTCCGTCAGGGCCGTGGTGAGTCTGATAGTAAGTGATGAGCCGCGGCAGAGGATTGGCGGAGGGCGGGAGAGGAGGCATGACGGGCGGACTTGGACACCACGAAGAGGGCTCCAAATATGAGGATCTCAGATGTCGGATGTTGAACCAGCGTCGAAGTCGATGCCGGTGGCCAAGACGCTATCTAGAGCTTCAGGAGTCTCCTGGCCCGTTACAGTGGACTGAAACAGGTTTCGGCGCCTGAGCCACTAACTTTTAGCGACCTCACGAAGCCCTGATGCGCTAGACAGCCTGAGAACCTTAAACGCTCAAGTTGAAGCACGAGTCTCGTCCGTAGATGAGAGATGGACTCGCCACGGTAATCAAATTGGCATGGAAACATATGGAAATATATATAACGCTGCGCATTCAATTCTCAACGTCTTTAGTTCTCCTACTATAACATGTCTAGGGAGTGGCCTCTTTCCCATTCTCGACATGCGTGACCCTTACCTTACTCCCAATGCACCGCCCAGGATGCCAGACCGCAAATAACAAGACAGCCAACGCAATCGGCGCAAATTCGAGACACGCAAAGAAGATCTCATGAGAGAACAGATACTCGCCTAGGCCCTGGGCCGTCTCCGCCAACCGGAAGATTGTTCGCAAATAGATAAGAATCGTCACGGTCCCAAACGCGGCAGCAAAAGTCGTCAACCCCAAACCGTGGACTTCCCTGCGAGCGCGGGAGAAGATGCTGCCCGTCAAGACAACGAAGACGGTAATCGAGAAGACCTGGTATGCGAGGCCCCCTAGGAGGATGTTATTCGCAAAAGTAGGATCCGAGCGATCGGACTCCTGAGACCCGATGAGGCCAGCACCCGCGACTTGAACGCCCGTCGCGATAACATCAGAGACGACGAAGAACCATAAGATGGCCTTTGGCGGAACCACGGAATGCTGCCTGCCAAGCCGCGCGATCAATGCCGAAAGAACGGTATATGCCCCCGCAGCGAAGAAGACGGGCGCAGTGACGATGAAGAAGTAGTTGAGGATGAAGTAGAGCAGATGATACGGATCCTGCTCGGCGGACAGCGACCGGGCAACGTACCCCACGATCTCGAGCAGGAGACCGACGGGGAAGGTGACGAAGTACCAGCTGCGGTGACAGATCACTTGGGCGAGGTGGATGGTGAAGAACAGGAAGAACCAGACGGCGGCGAAGACGGCGAGGGCGAATACTGGGCGGTAGCCGTAGATGATGATGGGTGTATCCCATTCGCCGTTGGGGTTGGAGAAGTTGGGATCGACGTATCCATCGGGTTGCGCTACATGATCAGTAAAGATGGGATAATATATGAGTTAAGAAACAGTCTCACTAGAGTTGTCGCTCATGGTAGAATGATGAGAAGCTCCCGTGTGCTACGGGGATTGGGAGTATGCTTGAAGAGGTCGATGAAGACGAGATATGATTCAACCTATCTAGACACCAACGACCTCAGATGAACATATAAATCTATTTGACTATACAAAGGGACCTGTCAATCCATCAATCGGGCACCCGGCCAGTTTAACGTTGAATTGAAGGTTGAATTTTGGAATGTTTGCGCTAAGCCACAACAACCGCCTCGCAAGTCATGAATCATCATTCTATGGTTCCTCATGTTCCCCGCATTGAAAACGGTCTGGAACAAGCCTCCGAGGTGTGCGTAGAATACAAAGCTCCTTTATTATTCGTACTCTAGACGATTAGATCCCGAAATCCTTGAGAATCCGAATCGAGAATACTGGACAACGATTAAGGGCGGCTTAGAAAGAGCCACGAGCGGTGCGTGGAGGCATTCCGGTCCACCTCATCACGGGTTTGCATGATGACTGCTTGAGGCATCTTTGAATACCAAGATTGAAACAATTGATTAATGATTGATACAGTCATGACGCTTTCTCTATTCGATACGCTTGTTAGATGTCTAGCCCGAGTCCGCACACTCCATTCAAGTAACCCGGACCATCCAATTAATGTGCAACATGTGGTCAAACCTCTTACTTTACGCCCTCTAGGACCTCTTTGATTACCTCGACCCTCGCGTACCGCAACTCGGTTTTCGCTTTTTGTGCCGCCGTGTTGCACTTCGAACACTCCGATCGCAATTCGCAAAGCTTCCCCCTCGTTTCCTGTACCCAGCTGACCAACGCAAGATTACAGCGTCCTGCCTCCGTGACGGCTCCCCTCATGTCTCTCTGAGTCAAAATGTCCTTCCAAGGTACACCGGATAAGATCGGATCCTTGAAGGTCAGGGAGAAGAAGGAGAGGGCGTGGTCGATACCTCGATCTGGGAGCTTCTTGATCCATGGAGACAATTCTTGCGCTTGCTCGACCAGTTTTCGGATCGTGCCAAGTTTTTCTAGGGCTACCTTGAACGCCTGCTGAGCTGAATCGTCCGGGCGGTCATCTGTGCTTCCGAATCCGACCGAAGCTGCCTCTGCATTGTCCATCTGCTCAGTGATTGCGTCAGATAATTCTCTCGCCTTCTTCAAGAGGTCTAAGGCCTTGACCAGAGTTTCGTATTGTGCGTCAGCAGCATTGACAGCATCGAGCGCTGCGTCATAGTCTTCCCTCTTCTCATCTTGACGAGGCCAGCCCGTTTTTTCATCGCCGAATATCGTGAAGCAAAGCCTGTCGAGTCTCCGCTGAGCCTCACGGTACCGTATAGCAATCTTTTCTAGCTGTCTTGCCTTTGCCATCCATGTATCGTATCGTTCTTGAAGAACCGCATTTCTCGAAGTTTCTTGTTGCACTTGGACCTCTAAGGCCTGGAACTCTTTCCTGGTCGTCTCTGCACGTTGATCGAACTGACGCTTCTTGCCTTGGGCCACGTGCTTGAACCATGCCGTGCGACTGTTGCAGTATTCCTTGTAGTCTTTAGCCTTCTTTTCAAGCTCTAGTTTAAGGTCTTTAAGTCTCTGGTTCGACTCATCAAGCAGGAAGTCGATCTCCGCGAACCTGTCCGTGTGCCTCTCCATGTCTCTACGGCCGTGGTCATTTTCAAGAAGCACACCGAAACACGGCCTGATCTGGCCGGCGAGTTTCTTGATCTGGGTTGCAACTTCAGACATTTTGGCGAACGAGGAGATGAAAGAATGCTTCTATTTTGATTCCCAAAAGAGTGTTGTGGTGGTTGAAGATGATGTTGGAATATGATTGATGAATGATGAACGAACGAACGAAATTTTGTTGAGAGCCTGGAGAACAACATTGACCTCATGCAACTGCCTCACATACTTCTGGCATCAGTATCTTGTTGATAATGCAAGGACAGCGTGACCGCAGCTGAGTGCCCCTTCCTAGGCACTGAGACTGGCTCGGAAAGCCTTCATGATGGATCGCTGCGCACCTTCTATGCAGATAGTGACTCCCAGACATCTTTGAACAAGCAAGGATAAAACACATGATTAAACGTAAATATGTATTCAATCTCTGGCTTATGATTTATCATTTTATGCACCATCAATAACCTTTTGGAGGGGATCTAAGTCATTTAAATGTGCTGTTCGGGAACTGGTTGGGGGGTAGTATTGCGCACTGTATTTCGCTGCACATAGCTTCAATTCTAAGCCGTGCGAAGATCAGTCGAATCTACTGTAAGCGGAACGGAGAATTGATTCCCCACCTCACCTGCATCCTCACCACCACATCGCAAAGCCTCGTCAAATTTCACGATACAGCTTCAGCCTCCCCAAACGCGATAGCTTCTCATTACCGTCGCAACTATGACTTCCACAATCGGCATTCCTATCAAGCTTCTCAACGAGGCCCAAGTGCGTTTCCCCCTAGTCACAAAAGATTCCTTCACGCTAACCAATGCCCAGGGCCATATCGTTACCCTCGAAATCACCTCTGGCCAGACCTACCGTGGCAAGCTCCTCGAAGGTGCGACCCCCCTTGCGTAACTGGCTCCGTATTTGGGAATGGATTTTGCTAACTAATGCGACAGCTGAGGATAACATGAACGTCCAACTTAAGGACATCACTGTCACTGCCCGCGACGGCCGCGTCTCGCATCTCGACCAAGTCTACATCCGCGGCTCACATGTGCGCTTCTTTATCGTCCCCGACATGCTTCGGAATGCGCCCATGTTCCGCAGCCGGAATGTTCGTGGAAGGGGTGTTGGCTTGGCCAGAGGTCGTGCTACTGTTAGTCGCGCGAGGGCGAGTGGACGAGGAGGACGATAAGCCTACTGCAGATGCTTCGGGGAATGCAGAGAAATGTGCAGGTTGGCGTTTAGGTCTTTTGGGTTCTATGAATTTTCAATAAGGCGGTCGTGGAAAAGCTTGGTTCCGATACCAGTCTAGACGAGGGCTTGGAGTTGATGACACGAGAACGAGGACTGTGGGGAATAAGGCTGCTGTGAGCTGTTGATGTTGAGGAGAATACAAAAGAGGAGGCGTATGCCCACGCCTGGTACATCTCATTGCCCATGGCCACATTATTTCTTTTCGACCGTTTAGTATACATGCCGCGCTACCGCGCTACTTCATACGGGCGAACGCATCTTCAGCCTTGGCTACCAGCACTCGAGCTTGGGTTAGCTCCTCGGCTCCTTCAACTGCCACAGCCTCTTCCTCCGCCTTGCCGCCTTCAAGCACTTCTGCTATACTCTGTTCCGCCCCCCGAACAGCCTTGCGACCTTCCTCCCGGACTTCGCCTTCCCAGAAGCCCCTTGCAGCGTCCCACTTCTTCTGTAGTCGTCCCAGACTCCAGATAATACCAAGAGCGGCCACAGCACCGGCTTCGTATATAGTCGAAGAGAAAGATGAGATGTATAATAGAGCGGCCAGCGATGTCGTTACGCCTGAAGTGCCGAGTGATTGTAGAACGAGCTTTTGAGCTAAGGCCTGGAGGGCAGGGATTGTTTCATTTTGGAGATAGTGACGAGTAAAGGCTATGTGACCAGGCCATTTGGGGAGAGCTGAGGGAGGAGTTATGGAGATCATGGCCGCAAGTTCTCCTGAGCCAAGTCGTCTCGTCTCTGGCAACTGTTGTTGATCGTCTCTCACGGAGGCTGGTTGAGGATATTGAGGAGGGGTTTGAGCAACTTGAGCGATCTTCCCAGCAAGGTAGACCAGCTCTTGTTCCGCGGTCGGTAAGAACCTCTGACTCAGCATCTCGTTCGTGAGCATCGCAACGTCGTCGACCCTCCAGAAAAGCTGCCACCAGCCCAGCTTTCGCCATCGGCGTCCTGTGAAAGCCAGGTCGAGCTCGTCCTGAAGCTCAGCGTGAGCTTTTTGTGACCACCCGGCAAGCCCTGTGCTGAGGCCCTCAGACAAAATTGGTGAGGCAGTACCGAGCTTCACAGCCTTTGATAATATTTGCGACTCTTCAGATTGCACTGCCGCTAGAGTGTTTTGTAATAATGAAGCGATGAGCCGCCTCACTGCGGGCTTGGTTGAATCTTCTGAGGCTTTGATCCCTGACTTGAGCCAGGATACCAATGCTGGAAGGTTGCTGGCGAACCATTGGCGTTCGTACGCTATCGCATTCCCAGGTCCTTCGCGAAACAAGGCGATGCTTCGGTCTGCGCGTGAGACGTCGAACATTTCGAAAGTCGCCTCCAATTGAGCTTTATCCACTCCTTTGAGGTCCACCGCCGTCAATATCGTATCCCTGCTTGCCACCAAGGGCAACCCAGAGATGTTGACGGCACCCATCAAACCATCTGCGACTAGAAGTGATTTGTGAACTGGTGTCGTGACCGGTGTTACCCGAGTGTCGGCGGATGGGATGTCGACAGTTGGGACAAGCAGCGCATCTTCCACGGCTTGAATAGATACGTCACTGGCACCTGCGGCTGGCGGGTTGATTTGCATGAAGAGAAACTCTAGGTTCAGGCCATTCCACTCAGCCGACGAGACGTGGATTTCGTGCACAAGACTTGTCTTTGTAATGGTCAATGTTCCTTTGGTGTCTGGGGTCGGCCCAACTCGCACAATGAGGGGTTTGCTGGAGTCGTGCCCTCTCAATTGCCTCTCCCATTCCTGCTCGCTTTGAAGCGGATCCGCTAGTAACGTCCTCAGGACATCCTTCGCCGTCTTCCCGGCATCAGATCCATTCGCTAATCCGAGTATCGCTACCCTCACTGCTTCCTGGCCGGGGGCCTGTCGAAGCCCCTGAAGCGCCAATTGGAGTCTTGATAAGTTGACAAATGCCGGCGCATGTTTTTGAAGGTCGAGAAGAGCTTCCTCAAGCTCGGCTCGAGGGTTCGTTGCGTTCGTCGAGGTCGATTGGAATCTTCGAGGGACGATATCACGGCGAGATCGCAAGCGAGAGGGGAGGATGGAGCAGAAAGGACATGTCGAAGACTCGCGAGGCTTTTTAGTCCGGATCAATGCCCCAAATCCCCCAGAGTGGGCGATGACCGGCCGTCGAGAAGCCATTCGAGGGTGCTGATGGTTGAAGTTTAGAGAAAGCCCGCGAAAGCTCCGATAAATGGACCCGGGGAAGGTCCGGTAAAACCCGGAGCTTCAACACTTACAGCTCCAACAAACGTCATACTTCGAGATGCACTTACTTGTCGACTTCAAATACCGTAACTAAAATAATATTCAAAAGGATGGGGTCTGCTGATTGTGGATGATTACAATTTCAACTCAACAGTTGAAAGAGCCTATTCTCTGATTCTCTTGATAAGAATTCCCACGAACCGGAGATAAGTTTGAGTCAAGAGACTTGGCAGGATAATCTCTGGCGGAGTTCGTCTAGTAGTGACTCGGGGGCATCTGTAATTCTCAAGTAACAAAAAATAGAGTCATCAAATCATATCGCGGTGGAAGCTTGAAGCTCGAATTCATAGAACCGGCTCTCCCAATTAATTTAACGTCGTATCTCTCAAAACCTTGATTATCGATAAGTTCAGAATCCTGAATGAGATGAAGAGTATGAGATGCCGTCAACTGTTTAACCAGCTATCTACCTTCGCTGTTGAGCTGACTTGCAGACCCTTTTCCGCCTTTAAACGTTTCCGGACCTCCTTGTTCAACACTAAACCCTGTTTCTTGGCCTTACTAGAGGAACTCGGTTTTCGAGCAGTAGGAGCTGCCTGTTTCGGTACGATAGGATCACTTGGAGTGCCGACTCCCCTCGTGAGCTGGCTAGCAGCTGCGCTGTCCGCCGATGTTGTTGAAGGCTGCTCTACTGGCGGTGAATCGGCCTGTTTTTGTACAGCCTCTTTGGCGCTCATGAACTCGTAATGTATCAGGTGTCCATCTTTGTCTGTCGCTATCGAGTTTCGAGAGTCGCTTGTGAATCTCGAAGCATCCTCCTTCGAGAGATATCGAGCTCGGTAGTAGTATAGGCCGGACCTAGCACCGGCCCATTGCGACCATTGACTTGTCGAGGCCATGGCGATTTGTAAACTAGTGGCTTGGTGCAGAATAGAGAACTGTATTGCGAGAACCAGTGCATCAATGGAAGGTAGAAAATGGTAATTGCAAGATGCTCTAATGGGGTTTTTATAGGGCTGTTCGAGAAGAAAAGAAATGTTGCAGGGAAGGAGAAGAAGATGTAGCATAATAAATAATAGAAGGAGGCGCTAGCAACTCTTGTCGAACGCATCTAAGCTATTACTTCGGAAACAATCTCGATTCAGTCACTCGACAGCCTCACTATCACCAGCGTACATGAACAGGCGTACGGATTCAACTTGAAGGCTCAATGGCACGGACTTGTCAAACCATCCACAAGCGCCTTCCAAGATGCAGAGACTCTCCGATATCACCCTCGTCAAGGCGGCATGGAAGCAGTGTCATTGGATCTCTGGCAGATACACGTAACCATTTCTCGTGCACGTAGTTGGTCGATATTTTGGGTTTTGCACTAGAGGAATGATATAGGCTCAAGTGAAAAAAAGGCGAGCCTATCGGGAGTTGAGGAAGTGTTGGGTTTGAATTGGGCTGTGATGGGTGGCTGCAAAAAGCTCAATTCGGTTGTGCGCGAGTGGAGGCTGTGCATGATTGATCGCTTCGTCTCTTCAACATCTAGTCAGATTTGAGCGGGGATTCCCAATCTGGTACTTGATTGATCGCGTGACAAAGAGAATGAGAGCGTAGCGAGGCTCAATGCAAGGTTAAGGTATTGGGCAGCATGCGGTGACACCTAAAATCATTAACATCGAGCGAGTCCGTGGACCAGGTAAAAGGCCGAGACAAACCGGACTCGACCGTGTTGACTTGAGGATAGAGGGTTCGGGATTATGCGGACAGATAACACTTCCTTTGCTCTTGGGTTCTCTATTCGGTGGTTTCCACATTGGCTTCCACCTGGGTATCGTTCGCCTCCGCCTCCTTCGCTTTCTGCTTTTCCAACCAAGCCTCATCCTTCTGCTTCTTTGTCTTTTGGAGCTTCTCTCGTGTTTGCTGCTTTCGCACCTGCTTGTTTAGGCTTCCAATTATCTTGCCCTCTTTTCCGCAGGGGTGTTTCGCTGCCGCTGCTGCCTCGTCTTCCTCGCTCCATTCCCGTGGCAAAATGGCGAATACAAGGTAAGATGTGTGTGTCTTAAGCTCCGCTTCGGGACGGTGGAACAACCTGCCCTGCATCCACGGTTTGCCGTCCTCTTCAGCAGCTTCTTGTCCGTTGACTTTGACCTTGTCGGAGATTGATGCTGGCGTATCAACATCCATCTCTGAGCCGTCGACTTCGCCATTGGCGATTGCGAGCTGCACCCTATGAAACTCCTTTGTCTTCTTGTTGATTTCCTTCAATCTCTCTACTGCCTCGGCCACGTCTGAGGGAGTCTGCACATTTCCCCTCTCGGTGGGAAGGCTGGCTCCAACTCGCTCTCGGACAACGTTCAACCGTCTGTGCGACATTTCCACCATGTCGACATCAGTCCATCCTAGAGTTTTTAACACCTCGACTGTCTGTATGACCTGCTCGATGCAAGGTGAGAACGTGCAGATGTAGACGCTCTTCATTGGATCTAATGGTGATACCCAATTGCTGTCTTCACCTTCCATTTTGATTGCCTTGTCAGGTCTCCGCCTTGACAGATGGTGAAGAGCTTCCCATGGCGCAGGAAGATCCAGAAACACTGCTGTCGCTTCGGGCGATTGTCCGTCGATCAGGAACCCCTCGTGATACACATCGCGATGCGTGATTTGGACGATCCCATTCAATCGATGGGCCTCAATTTCTTCTTGCATCTTGCTGAACCGTGGTTCATGGAATTCGAAGCTGAATACCTTTCCCCTTCTATCACCAGTGCTCTTGGGGTACCCATTATACACAGCTCGAGCTGATGCATGCGTAAAACTGCCACTTCCCGCACCAGCCTCAATGATCCGTGAACCAGGAAACACTCGTAATCGCTGAAGGACATAACTGTAATCGGGAGTGTAAACAACTTGAGTTCGGTGAGGTAAGCTGCTCGTCCATAGCTCAGGTGTAGGCCGCAAGATGTGAATGAAGCCTGTCGCAGCAGCAACCGCCTTCTTTGGAGGCTTGTTTGCCGACTGCTTCCCCTCATCTGCAAGACCGGGAGTGGACGTGTCCTCGTCGCTGAGTTCTCGCCGTCGCTTCCGCCCTCTCGAGCCAGTATCCACTGCTGAAGCGCGGACCTGGGATCCCCATGGAATACCGAGAAGTGTCGAGTGTGGAAACGATCCGAATCGCGTGTTCAATGTGACTCCCTCAGCGTAGCCATCGACCGCGCCTGTCGACTCTTGCAGAATGACTGGTTGGAGAACATCTCGTGACAGTAGAGCAACAGCAAGATCTCCCACTGAAGTCCTAGAGCTGGGCTCTAGAAATGGTGAAGGTTTAGTCATAATCACTGCGTCACCAGCCCTCCTGAGGATAGTAATGGCGTTGTGGTAGAATGGGAAAAGCTTCCACGCATGACTGGACTTTTTTACGCAAGGCTGAGGAGCCGGCTGCAGCGCTCCACTGAAAATTAGTGAGGGGCAGCGGGCCAAGACGCTAAAATCGCGGCAGGGCGAGGCTGATAGGCGGGGAGTCGAGTCACGGAGGCCGGCTGGCTTTCAGGGAACTGCTGGCGTCTTCTCTGCCCCGTCTCATGAGAATCGTCTTGTTGTGACTCAAAGGCTTCAGCTCGACATCCTTTCTCCTCCTTCTTTAAAGATACCCCCTCCACCCCTCTTCGCCTGTGTTCCCTCTTCTTTTTGCTTCCTTTACTTCTACATTCTTTGCGGCTGGATGAATTTCTTCTCTCGATTGGCGCGACCTCGAATCTCCACTCACACCACCAGAGCCATCTATCGTTACTACTCGTCACGAACCATGGAGTCCCTGAAGCTCTACAACTCGCTCAAGCCCGGTGCGCCGGTGCCATTCGTTCCTATCGAACCTGGAAAGGTGTCTTGGTATGTCTGTGGACCAACGGTATACGACAAGAGTCACTTGGGCCATGCGCGCAACTATGTCTCGACCGACATTATCCGGCGCATCATGATCCACTACTTTGGCTTCGATGTCAAGTTCGTGATGAACATTACCGATATAGATGACAAGGTATGACAGCGTTTAGTGGGCCTAAACAACATTTCTAAGGTTTTGTCAGATCATCATCAAGGCTCGACGACAACGATTGCTGGAGCTGGAGAAGCAAAAGTCATACTCCGATGCCGAGCTCAAGGAATTGGCACTTTCAGCTTTCAGGGCATATGCGAAGAGCAGTCTGCCACTATTGCTGAGCAACGACGCGGATCTCGATCCAACCAATTATGATAAGCGGAGAGAAGAGGGATACGGGCGCGTGTTGGCTGGAGGCACCATTTCAGGAGAAGGAAGGCCTGGCGACGACGAGGCCAAGGTGAAGATGCATTTGAGCAACATGAATGCTGCCGCAGATGCGATCAACAAAGGCCTGATTTTCCCTGGCACCGACGAAATTCTATTGCCGTACCTCGATTCATTATACAAGGAGACAATCGACACCCGGGATCAGACCATGTTCACCGACCTCACCCAGAGCATGGAGCAACTGTTCATGGACGATATGGATGCTCTGAACGTTATGCGAGCAGATGTCATCACTCGAGTCACTGAATACGTCCCGCAAATCGCAGACTTTGTTGCAAGGATTGTTGACAAAGGGTTTGCGTATGAGTCGGAGGGCTCTGTCTATTTTGATATCAATGCTTTCGAGAAGGCTGGAAATACCTATGCTCGATTGCGCCCAGATGTTAGGAATGACAAGTCTCTCCAGGAGGAGGGTGAAGGATCTTTGTCTAAGAACCTTGGTGGAAAGAGGAGCCCTGGTGATTTCGCGCTTTGGAAGAAGTCTAAAGCTGGTGAACCTTTTTGGCCTAGCCCATGGGGAGAGGGTCGCCCGGGGTGGCATATCGAATGCTCAGTCATGGCTTCGGATGTTCTAGGGTCCCAAATGGATATCCACTCCGGTGGAATTGATCTGACTTTCCCTCACCATGACAATGAGTTGGCGCAGAGCGAAGCTTACTTCTGCCAGCATGGAAAGGGCGAACATACTTGGGTCAACTATTTCCTGCACATGGGCCACCTTTCTATCTCTGGCTCCAAAATGTCCAAGTCTTTGAAGAACTTCCAAACCATTCAGGACGCGCTTGCGACAACATACTCTGCACGTGGAGTGCGCATTGTGTTTTTGATGGGTCGTTGGAACGATGGAGTCGAGATCTCCCCTGACATGCGACTGCAAGCCGATAACTGGGAGGCCAGCATTAGCGTACGTGTGCTGAATTCCTTTCCCCGAAAGCCATTACTAACTCGTATTAGAACCTCTTTGTTAACGTTAAGTCACTGCTTGCCGAGGCTGGAATTGTGGAAGGTGTTAAATCACTGTCAATTGGCCAGGACAGTTCTCATGAAGGTCTCCTCGTCGAGTTGGAGCAAGCCAAGCAGGAGCTCGAGGCTGCGCTAACGAACTCTTTCGATACGCCGAAGGCCATGTCCGTCATTCTGAAATTGGTTAACGCGGCCAACGTTCACTTGAAAGACAATAAAGAAGCAGACCTCACTGGCTTGGAGGCAATTGCACGGTGGATTACCAGGATTGTTGGCGTCTTCGGCTTGGATGCTAACGCCAAGGTTCCCTATACAGGCCTCGGCTGGGCTACCGTTATTGCTGCTGATGTGGACCCCGAGACTGCCGTGCAGCCCTACGAAGAGGCTCTCGCTAAGGTCAAGGCGGATGTCGGCAGTTTGTCACTCGAGAGCAACACCATCTCCTCCTTATTGGAAGAGAACCCTGCAGCCGAGTTTAAGTCTATTGCTGCGAAGGGCTCACGGGACATTGAGCAGTTGGCTTTGCCATACCTCCGAACCGTATCGAAGCTCCGAGATGAACTTCGACGCATTGTGTCCGCTCAAGGTCCCGAGACTAAGAAGGCCATTCTTGCTTTGACTGATCGCATCCGGGACCAAGACCTTACCAACCTGGGCGTATACCTCGACGATCGACCGGACAACCAGCCTTCTCTAATCAAGTTCATTCCCGCTGCTGAGCTCATTGCGGCTCGGGAGGAAAAGGCGGCGCGAGAGGCCGAGAAGGCCAAGAAGAAGGAAGAGGCTCGTCTCGCAAGGGAGAAGGCTGAGCAAGAAGCTCGAGAAAAGGCCAAGGTACCACCGCAAGAGATGTTCAAGAGCGATGAGAGATACAGTGCATGGGACGAGCAGGGAATGCCTACCAAGATGAAGGATGGTAGTGACGTGCCCAAGAGCCAATTGAAGTCGCTGAAGAAGCTTTGGGATCGTCAAAAGAAGGCGCATGAGGATCTCAAGGCCAAGGGGCTGATTTGAATGTTGGGATCTAGTAGAAACAGGGGTGCAGAGTCGAAAAAGCGTAGGAGTTCATGAAGAGGCTATGACGATAGAGTCAGAATAAAAGTCGCCTGAGTTGACTAGACCCTTACCTCTGCTCAAACCGGTTACGTAAAGCGACCATCCTGGCCGACTGCAGGAACCTCGGTATTGGTCTGAGATACCGTTCCAGACCATTAGAACACCATGACCATTTGGTGAATTGCGGTTCCTGATCACTTGTGATGCTCTCAGGCCCAGATCGAATACCGCCGTGAGAGCCACAGACATATCAGCTACAAGTGAAAATTGGACTTGTCTAGGCCTTGACCATTAATTCTTCATATGACATATTATTCATCATTCGCGGACCCAGTCAGTCAGATTCATGTTTGCTGAGGCCTTTCTTCGGGATCTTGCGGTCCATAGCTTAGCTGGGGTGAGTGAAAGGGGTAGAAGTATCACCTTCGGATAGTCCATGTGTAGCACTGATCTTCCTCGGGCTCTCGAGCCATGCCTTGGAGCATTCGGCAGTAACTAACTCAAAAGGGAAGCAAGGTTTGAAGGAAGTTTGACACGTCGTAACCTCAAAGCCACAGCCGATATAGTGTCGGTGCGGGAGCTCTGTCGAGGGATCGGAAAGCTAGTGTAGGCTACATCATTGTTAACAATCTAGATCTTCCGGAGCCTAGAGCTTGAAACAATCCGTCATTGCTTGAATGATTTACTTTAATCTTGAAGTTTAATCCACAGTTCGCTCAACATTCCGTGGATGGACTCTCCGAGACCTGATATCGGTCAAACGGGTGCGGAGAATGGCATGTTCCGACCTCCTGCCTGAACGACCCCATCGCCGCGTCGGGCTTTGGTCATCATCTCGACCGGTCTACAAACTCAATGCTCAATACCCCCCACGCGGGTGAGATATTAACATGCACAC
>JAMYIC010000271.1:0-31273 GCA_024112705.1 Microcera coccophila | reverse complement strand
GGGGGGGGTAATCCAAGTCCATGGCAACATGATGCTGCACGGAGCGCAATCTCTATCCGTCTCGCCGGGCGCTCCCGCTACGACCAATACCGAGTCCTTCAATCAACCAAGACAAATGAGACGGAAAAGGAAAGCTGAGTCGCAGGACAACGAACGTCTGTCCAAGCGACTGAGCCTGCTCAATCTCGGTATGCTTTGCTCAATCGTCTTCTGCATTGCATCGAAGCCGCTCACATGTTCGCAGAGCGGAACGGCTCTAAGCTGTATGTACCCGTCGAAACTCCGTCCCCCGATGCGACCGCGCCGCCCACGCACGATCCCCCGGGAGAGAAGAATGGGGTTTCCGATGATGTGATGCAGGTCGATGACTCACGGCACAAGGTCTACATATACAACATGGACGACGAGCTCTCCTCGGACAGTGAAAGCGATGACGGAAAGCTGGTCTTCCTCCCGGACATCGAGAAGCATCTCAAGATGAATCGTATCCCTCGCTCGATCTTGGCCAATGACGAGGGCGAGCTAGCCGGCATGCAACTAGTCTTATACAGCGATCCTAGATCGTTGACGGTGCCCGAGGAGAAGGACAGCGTTCGCAAAGCCATCATCGAGTCGCGGCATCGGACTAGGGAACAGCAACGACTAGCGAGGGAGGGCTTCTCCAGCGCACCTGCAGACGACGCATCACCGAGAGCGCAGAATACGGCCAGCGCCGACATGGTCCCTCAACATGATGACCCGGATGCAATGGACATGGATTAGCGCATGCGGTTGTTATACCCCGGGATATGGAGTTCTGGATTCGGGTTGGACTAGTAGGAAAGCAAGCCTTAGAGGTACAGGTAAAGGAGTTTATCAGTAATTATACATAATTCATGTTCGATGCAATAAGCGCTACAGTTCTGCCCTGCGTCTAGCTCTTCAATTTGGTCAAGCTAGCTATCTCAGCGTTCCAGCCGTCCAACCGTGTCTCAATCCCTTACAACGAACAACCCTTATCAAGTGCTCAATCCACAACCTCATCTCATCATAGGTGGCGGCCCTGGTGGAGGTACATAGTAGTTCGTGGAATTCCCTTCCCCATGCTGTCTCGGCGGATCCGTCCTGCCTTGAGCAGGGTCGACTTTAGATCCTCCGTCGGGCGGTCCATCATACATGGGGGGTCGGGTCGGATCGTATACCGGGGGAGGCATGTTATACATCGGATATCCATTGGGTCCATAGCTAGCATGGGTGTACATCGGTCGGGAGTATGCGTAGCCAGGGTCGACTTGTACCATCATTCTCCTAGGAACGAGCCACTGTAGGTGGTATGAGCCAACTAATCGGCGATGCGGTAAGGGGAGAAGGGCGGCTTACTCTATGGTATCTTAGGGGCATAAGGCCTTTCCGAACTCTGGCCTTGGCGTGTAGGTAGCCGCCGACGAAGTATGCGAGGAAGAAGAGGAGGAAAGCGAAGAAGATGGACCACTTGGTAATATAGCCAGCCTGTTGTAGTCAGTATCGCAAGCCCTGAAAGACATTCCCCCGTATTGTCCAGATTATACTCACTTTGGTTTCCCACCAAGGGATGTAAAAGCCGTCATCGTCCACGGTCCCAAAGGGCGCATCCCTCACTTCCATTTCCCGACGCGCGAGTGTCGCCATCGCCAGTTCAGAATTGCGGTGTCAGTGATAGAGCGCGAAGCTGACGACGCAGGGGCCGAGGTTTGCTTGGCGGGCTAATTGAAGAGGCGATGCCAAGGCCGATGATAAACAACAGAAAACGCGAGGGTTCAGAAATGGCAGCACGGATGGCAAAAACGAGGATGATGCCGAGAGGAGAGATAAAAGGTCGCTTTCAAGTCTTGCGTAGAAATATTAGAGTTGGCGCCTCGGCTGCGTCACGAATGTGGCAGAAACTCTCCGGATGTCGTCAGCCCGTGTTGCAGGTTGCAGGTCTCGTGTTTCATACGTCGCGTTCAGGGGAAATGTGCGACAACTCCGGCGGCAAATCGAGATGATATTTCTATAACAAACTTACTCCATTAAAATTTTCGATTTCCTAGTCTTTTCCAGTAAGTTGAGGGCCCTCATGGTCCAGTTACCCGTTTATTTCATCCTCTTTTGGCACTCCGATCAGCGCTGCGTTGCTGGAGGAACGCGGCATCATCTCTAAGGCGATACTGACGGATCCATCCATTTTTAGCTTCCATACCTGAGCAGCTTGAATCATCTTCTCGCTCATGGCGAATACTCACATCCTTCGCCTTGAGCCACGGCCCGAACCTAGAGAATCCTCAACAAGCTCTCCTTCACATTCCTCATCGGACGAGCTGAACGATCACCACCAGCTCGCAAGATATGCTAACACGTCACTGAAATATCGACGCCTTACAAGACTTGCGTTCGAGGCCGGCTGTAAATTATAGGTTGCAGCCTGAACTGCATCGAGCTCGCTAACATCTAATAATCAAATCATCCACAGACGCCGTCGCTGAAATGCTCCCACCAGAAAAAAGAAAACACCATCCAATGAGCCGCATGCTCTCTTACATTCCCAGACCTCCCCCAGCCCAGGCTTGAAACGGGTCGACACCTGCGACTTGATTCTCGGGTTGCTGGCGGGGCGGAAGACCTTGCTCGCGTCTCCGAGCATCCTCGGCTTCCTGATGCGCCTGCTGGACGCGTTGTCGATAGTACAGAAGAAGGCCAAGAGCCAAGGTGATGGCGATGATCAATAAGCTTTCCATAGCTCCATCGTCTTCTTCCCCAGCTCCGGCTTCTGCATGACCCATAGTTCCATCGAAGATATCATCGACATAATATCCCTCTTCATACGCACGGCCATCATCTTGGAAAAAGGTAGCGAACCATTCTGAAATTGTACGCTGCTTCCGGGGTTCTAGGCCTCATGGTTAGCACATACGGCTTGACAATTTCGCAGTCGTCCTGCACTTACTGGGCTCATCCTGAATGGAGTGGACGGAGCCGTGGGTGATGGTATTCCACGCACTCCGAAATCGAAGTTTCAAAAGGCTTATTGTGACAGGTAGGTATGCTTCTTCGTTCACTTCCAGTGCAAGATCGTAGAATCGTTTTGCAAGGTGAAAGTCCTGATTTAGGCCGATGCCGTTCTCATGCATCCATCCCAAGTTGAAGAGGGCTTGAGCGCTCTGGGAGTAGTCGGATGCTCCAGTGTAGCACTGAACTGCCTTGCCGATGTCGGGCTCTGTTCCAATACCGTAAAAGTAGTAATCGCCCATCTTGACCAAAGCGTCGACGTTTGACTGTCTCGATGATCGTGTCCAGTAGATCAAAGCCAATCCTGGGTTATCCAGCAATACGTTCTGCTTCCTCACGGTTCGGAACCCTGATGATAGGGAGAAACGAGACCGAACAGAGTCCAGCATGTAAGCGATGTTAGTCTGCGCTCTTTCATAGCCTTGCTCAGCTCCCAGTAAGTATTCGAGAAAAGCTAACTCGTAGTCCCCAGCTTCGTATGCGGCATTGGCATCGGCCCACGAGGACACAAGGGGCTCTGCTTTTTCCGCCACACTTTTGTAGTAGGAAAGAGCTGAGCCGCAGAGCTTTTCGCGCCCAACGCCATGGTGCACCATCTCTGCAAGGTAGTAGTGCGCCTCAATGTTACCGTGACGACCTGCAAGCTCGAAGTAGTTGCTGGCGATCCTCACGTCATCTTGTCCTCCTTGGTCGAGATAGAGCTGTCCCATTTTAACAAGTGCTGGGGCATAGTCCTGGTCAGCAGACGCTTTGAAGAGTTCCATGGCTAACTTGACGTTCTCCTTAACACCATAGCCTTTAAGTAGCATCAAGCCAAGGCCGTGCTGAGACTGAGAATCCCCGTAAGAAACACCACGTTCAAACCAGACCTTGGCCCTTTCAAAGTTCTGTTTGACTCCATCACCTCTCAAGTACATTCGGCCAAGATAACCGGCAGCTTTGGAGACGATTTTTTCAATGCCGGGTTTATGATTCTCCAGGATTCTCCCGTCCTTCTTCCAGTACCTGGATGCAACCAAGACAAAGTATCGACGAGCCAGGGCAACATTGCGGTCAAGCCCCCGTTGACCCTCGTAGTAAATCCGCCCCAAATTATATGATGCTTTGGAATCGCCTTTTTGTGACATCAAATCGAGATATTCAATGACATCGTCAATGGCAGCATTTACATTCGATTCCGGACTTGATTTGTGTGCGTTCATACCAGCACTGGATGCGCTTGCCCCCTCTCCGTAGATGCCGCCGTGATCATCAGAAATGCGCCACCCTTGAGAGACCCAAGCCATCCCGCCTGGGGGACCAGACCGATACCATGCAATGGCTTTGTCGGCCACACTCTTGTAGTATTTCACCGCGACCTCGCAGCTCTTTGTTGTTCCAATTCCGGTACTGTGTCTGTACGCTGTAGCCATCTCTGCACGGGCATCCCCCTGCATAGCTGCAAAGGTGTAGTATAAAAGCGCCTTGCCTTGGTCTCGAGGAACAACCTCGCCGATGCCCGTCGAATGAAAGATCCCAGTCATGTACTGCGCAGTAGAGTTGCCATGCACGGAAGCAAGCTGTTGATAATAGCCGAAGGCGGCTTCAAGGTTCTTCGGGTGTGTATAGTTGCCGAAGAAATTCATCTCAGCAAGAATATAGAGCGCATCAGAGTTGTTTTGCTGAGCAGCTTGCTGGAGGAGCTCCACAGCGTTCAACAAAGGGCCGTCAATGCTATGGCTGTTCTGCGGTTGCGATGGCGTAGTTACTGGACTACTCGGGATCGCCTTGAGTATGTACCGCATGACTAGTCCGGGTAAGCCTGATGGCCGTCGTTTTCGATGGTTTAGTAATTTTGGAGCTTTGCGTAGTTCTGTCATTGCCGCATCAACGAGGTCCGCGCCTAGTAGTTGTCAGTATTATAAAAGCTTTGACGTTGCAAGCTACCATTGGACCCTTACCAGGTTGCGAATGCTCATGTTGAGTCTGTTCCCCTAAGTCGGAATCAGCGGCTGCCATATACTGATTATGACCGCCGAGATGAGCCGGGTCATTGTTATGGTTGTTGTGATAGTATTGGGCGTTTGTACAGATCCCCAACTTGATCTGCCATAGCACTGGGAATTGGTTAGCATCAAGGCCAATTCGGGGCCCAAACTCTCCGTCAGAGGCATCATCACTTACGGAAGATCCAAAGTAGTGATTGCCTCATATCGGCTATTGTTGTATACACAGTGAGCGAAGAAGAATGTACTTCATGGCATAGTTGCTACAGTTGCGGAATGTTGAAGGTCGTCGCGGGGTGCTGTCAACGAAGTTCGAGTACATACAAGCTGTCCAGTTTGGCGTCGGCAGGTCAGAGCTCAAGTATTGTACCTGAGGTAATGCAGGGCCGCTAGCCTCAAGGGGTTAAGCGACCTACAGGAAATGATGACTAAGGTTTTGATGTCGCTCCCAACGTCATAATTTGAGCTCTGTGACATTGGATGTCTAGTTGGACTTTTTTTACGAAGCTGAAAAGAAAAAGAAAAAAACGTTCGAGAGCAGGACTATCTAAGTGTAGAACAGTCCTTGGTTAGGGAACATTACGTTAAGATGTCTCCAGCTGGATCCAATCCTCGTTATACAGGGGACGATGCACAAGGCGGGCGAAACATGGGATATTTGGTGTCAAGCACCCAGTCCATCTCAGGCTAGTCCAGAGCACCCTTGTCCTGACCCTTTATGACATCTTTTCCCGCTGCCTCCGAATTAACGGGCGGTTTGGGACTTCGGTTTTTTTCCCTACAGGGCACGCAATTCCACCAGCCACTTAAACAGCCCTGCATAGAATTCCGTGGCGGGACGGTCCACGGGCTATCTCAGCGCCTCTAACCGCCGAGGAATACTATTGGCCTGCTGCCTCCATCCCCCGCCTTGTGGTGACGTCCGTGAACACGAAAGTCACCGGTAGCGCGTTTGATGGCTAGAGAGGAACCGCGTCTTTGAACGCGCCTGGGCTACGAGTACCATTTTATTTAATTATGTCCCCAATCTCTCAGCTTTCGCAAATGGTCAGTTCGCAACGCACAATCCAACTATTTCCTGCAACTTTTTTCCTCTCCAGTCAATTAGCCACTCAAGTAACAATTTCCCGTTAGTTTACCTATTTTTTCCAAGATTCATTCACCAACCACTATCGCGCGTCTTCGTCTGCTGGTGCGTGGACTCTGTGTGCATCGACCACCCCCATCGCACTATCTCCATCTCCAGATCCTCGTCATGTCCACTCTCAAGCGCAAGGCCAACACAGCGCCTGACGGGAGTGACGCCAAGAAGCCCAAAGCCAACACGACCATCTCTTCTTTCTTTAGCGCCGTTCCCAAGGCTCCGGGTGCCAGCAAAAGTGCCCCTGCCCCCAAGTTCGACAAGTCCAAGTGGGTAGCTTCCCTTACGGATGAACAGAAGAACCTTCTGCAATTGGAAATTGATACCCTCGACGAGAGTTGGTTGGCATATCTGAAGGACGATGTCACTTCCAAGGAGTTCCTTGATCTGAAGAGGTTCCTGGAAAGGGAGTCCTCTGCAGGGAAGAAGTGGTTCCCTCCAGCTCAAGACGTCTACTTTTGGTGAGCCCCCAGATTCAGATCAATTTCATAACGCGAACCTAACTCTTCGTCTGTCAGGTCTCGGCACACCCCATTTCAAGACGTCAAGGTTGTCATCCTTGGCCAAGACCCATACCATAATGACAATCAAGCTCACGGCTTAGCCTTCTCCGTTCGACCCCCAACTCCTGCGCCCCCTTCCCTTAGGAACATGTATATCGCTCTCAAGAAGGACTATCCTGTGTTCGTCGTGCCTCCCAACCGAGGCGGTCTCCTGACGTCTTGGTCGGACCGTGGCGTTCTCATGCTCAATACCTGCCTGACTGTACGAGCACATGAGGCCAACTCGCACTCGAACCGAGGTTGGGAGCGTTTTACCCAGAAGGTGATCGAACTTGTTGCGCAGAAACGAACTAAGGGTGTTGTTTTCATGGCCTGGGGCTCGCCTGCTGCAAAGAGAGTATTGAAGATTGATAAGCAAAAGCATCTTGTTCTCCACAGCGTGCACCCAAGTCCGCTAAGTGCGTCAAGGGGATTCTTCGACTGTGGTCATTTCCGAAAGGCCAACGAATGGTTGATAAACCGATATGGCCCCGACGGCGAAATTGATTGGGCATTGGCACCTGGAAATTCGACAAAGGAGCTTGTTGAGAAGAAGGTCGTCAAGGCCACCAAGGAAGTAGAGAAGAAGGTTGAGGAGGATAAGGAGAATGATGTGACGGCTGAAGATGAGGAGGCCCTTGAGGAGGCCCTAGCATTAGCCGAGCAAGAAGCTACTGCTTCGCAAAAGAAGGATGATTGATGATAAGGGAGCTTGGAGAGTATGGTGTACGTGCCTGGTTTAATATCGGCGTTTTGGGTCAACGTCACCGGACAGGATTGGGCGAGTATGTTAGCTGTCTGAGAAGCAGAACCAATTTAGATCTATTTTGTATCTACAATGCATGGAAATATCTCCTTGTTACGAAAAGCCACTGGCATTGAACAAGAGATGAGCGGCCGTTTTGACTACCTACCCAGAGAAGACGAAGTAAATCTCCCAATGACCTTTATTCAACAGCTTTCCAACCACAATTAAAAGGTTGCAAAGTAATATCAGAACTGAGATATATACCCACGTGGTGAAGGACGGCAGGGCCCAGCTGAGCTTCGACCAGGATCTCGCCCGCCAACAGTTCGAGCCAATGGTCGTCCTAGGGACAGTTGGTGATGGCATCCATGACTGCCAACTCAGCATCCACCGTGGCTCAAGTCCAGAACTGAGGCGGGAATGACCGTGACGCGATCGGCCGTTTGTCGCCATTGCCAATGCGTCAGATCGTGGGGTAGGGAAGATACTATTGCCAAGTTCAACGTGGACGAACAGTAAGTCTATGTTGAAACAGGGATAGGACTATTTTAGATCTAGCACTCGAGCCAGAGATGCGGCTCGTAGCACGTCAAGGCGTTTCAAACGTAGTCCACGGACCTAAATTGTTTGTGGTTTGCAACGGGATTGCATCGAAGGATGAAGTCAGAGGAGGCTAAGTAAGTCAATTTTCCACCCCACGAGCTTATGTTCGGCTTCTCTATCGGACTATGCACCTCTTCCTAGCCAGATGTGACTTTAAGTTTGGAAGATTGATACGAAAAGTGCCAAATCTTGATCCATAGATGCATGGCCGTGCCCACGGATGCCAACTCACTGGGATGTCGATCAAGCACCCGTCAAGGATCGGAAGTAGCCAATGACGGAGCTCATGCAAGGGGATGCGCTGGCCAAGCCAACTCATGCAGCAGGCTTCTCTGCTCTCCGCCACGACAGGGGCGTCCCCGAGAAGGCATTGGACGCGACGAGGCCTATTTCAATGTTGGTCCTAAATATATTGGCGCTACTACTACGACAACAACAACAACAACAACAACAACAAAGTACGTGCAGGTGTGGGCAGCAGCGGCGGCTGTCTTCGAGGCTCGCGTACAGCCGGCGAAGATTTCCTTGGGCGGCGGAGAATACTTCGTTATGGTAAGCCGGGAACTGGACAATCCGGTGGTCGGAGAGAAAATAGCGGTACCAGGATCTTGGTAGCGAGGGAAGTAAGGTAGCTTAGGGGGTGGGCGTGCCGTCGTTGTGATGGAACCTTATCAGGTAAGGTGGTTAAGGTGATTTGATTAAGTACCTGGAAGCGAGCGCTGAGCAGTCGAAGCTTAATTGCTGCGACGCGCCTCATGGCCCTATGGCACGTCGTCCCACGTCACATCTAAATTTCGGGTGCGAGGTGAGAGGCTGAGAATTATTATCGGGAATTAAACCGGCGCCAACACGGGCGCGACGATCAGGCTTGAAGAGGCATCATGGTCGTCTTAGCCTTCTAGGCTCGGGTCGTTACGAAACCTCACGTCTCAAGGGTCGACCTTCTAGACGTTGAGGCTCAGGAGCCCGTCCGTTACAGGCGTCGTCCGTCTTAGACTAGACGTTTGGGGCGTGTGGAAGCAGCCAACGCCGAAAACCATAACCAACATTCATGCCTTAGCCAAGCGGGTCGACTCACAAACACAAAAGCACGGCGATGCGGTGGGTCGTTTTGGCAGAAGTCGTGAGAGCTTTAGGGGAGGGAGGGAGTGTGTGTGTGTGTGTGTCTTGTCTTGTCTTGTCTTGTCTTATCTTGTATTGACACACAGCATCGGTTTCACAAGTTTTCATCTCCGTAAATAATAGGGGGATATCCAAGACAATTGATGATTGTGATGACGGTCGCATCTATCACGCATGACTTGCGTGATGGAGGAGATTAAAAGAAGAAATGACTTCGTCGTCGACACAAGATAGCGCCCGCCATGCAATTAAATTTCAGGATTTCCAGGGTCGATAGCGCCCCGTCTTGTCCCCTCTTGTCCCCTCCGCCCCCTCCTCTCACAGCTATCGCCGTCCTGTCCCTGACCCAGACCCATTCCGCCCATTGAATGTGGCCCTGAGCGCCTCCACCCAAATCTGCTTCCCGTCTCCTCCACCAGCTGCTGCCACTAATCCAGCCCCTCTAACCAGAAAGTCTCACATCTTTCTTCATCTCGTCGCAAACTACTTGGCCTAGGTGCATGGCAACTTATCATCGAGGGTTCAGAAACATTCCGTCCTCTTCGTTGCAGACAGGATACACCTTCCACAATAAGTTGACCAACGCAGCTGACGATGCCATGAGTTTCGGGCGTTGAATTAGGTACAGTAAGGCTTCAACTTCAACCATGGGTTCTTATCACATCAAGCCTAGAGCAAAAAATTCCTGGAACGACACCCCTGGTCAACCTTGCGTACTCCCCCATCCCCCATCCCCATGAAGGTACCCTTATCCACCATCAAAACTAAGCCCGGCTTGACACCCAATTTTAGTGTCATAGGTGGTTGAACCCGGTCCAGGCCGTCCTCTTGTCCCTGTCCGCCCCTGAAGCATCGCTCGTCCTCGTCGTTCGTCGACACGCTGGTTCGGTTTCTCTTCCTCTTCTCCTTCCTCTCTTTACGAGATCCAAGCCCTGTTTCTTAACCGTTTCTGGCATCTGTATGATTATTTCCTTTCGATACCCGACATCTCTACCTATGCCGACATCGATATCTTTACCTATACCTATACGTGTACCTATAACCCACAGCATACAGTCTCCTTGTCCGCATCTGACTTACACGCCCGCAGCGCGATCGAATCTTGTCCCGTCCGGCGACCCGTTTCTACCCTGACCCCCCGATGAAAGGCTTGTCGTTTGACATCTGATTCGCCTTTGAACGTTATTTCTTGGTTGCGCTGCAACGACAGGCCAATTTAGGCAAATCTCAGCTTCCGTTTGTCACGCTCAGCTTGCCGTGGACTTCGGTCCCTCCTGCCGCATGTTGAATTTCTTTCACGGCCTCCGAACCTCATCTTCTTCCAAGCGACAACAACCCTCGTTGCCGCCCATCATGGCTGGACTCTTTTCTCGCCTCAAGAGCAAAGATGCCTCCAAGTCCAAGAAGAAGGGCATGATCGACCAGGCCGACTCGCAACCACTGAAACCGCAATGGACCGACGCCTGGACACGGAAGACGGTCGAGCCTGAGGAAGTTCATGAATTAATAAGATGTTGCACCGCGGAGCTCAAGGCACGAGGTAAGACGACCAATCTCTCAACATTGAGCCACCATGCGGTCCCCTTTGGTACGGTAACACCAATGCAGTGCTAATCGTTCCGCCTCACTCTAGCCCTCCATCAGCCATTTCTCTTGCTCCCATTCCGACCTACATCCGACCCCAGTGCCGTTCGTACCTTTGTCCGCAACTTCTTCGACTCCCACCAGAACTTGCGCGGTGAGGACCTGACTCAGGAGCTGCGCATGACCGAGCCAATGGTGCGTCCGCTCCGAAGGAAATCAGACCATGTCCACTGACCTAAGTGTGTAGGTCGTTGCTGGTGTCGCAAAATGGTGTTGGAGCCGCATTCAGGGCGGTATCGTGGGCTGGGATGCGTATGAGCTATTCAAAGTGGGAGAAATCGGTACGTGGATTCCAATCAATTCTAGACAATCCAGGTTCAGCAGTTTACCTGACATTCGGACAGACTCAAATTACGCCCGGGACTCTTTCAAGACTTTCATTCCCATCAGCGTCGAGAATGGCGCCCGGCAGCGAATCATCTTCGACTTTTTCGACCTTCTGGCAGCAATTGCTGCCCATGGCAAGAACAATGGTCTTGGTGGTCGCAAGCTTTCGCGGATGGCCGCCTGGTGGACCTTTGAACATAAAGATACCAAAAAGGGGTTCGAGGGAGGCTATGAAGCATGGTTAACGTAAGACACCCCGTCCATTGCTTGATATCATTTCTCACAGAAATCACAGAGCCGCCGACGCGACGAGTCATTTGTTCTTTTCCTATCTAAGATCACTATCACCTGAGCAAAACACAAGTGGCATTTCGATGCTCCCAAGGTCACTTGAAAAACTTCTGGCGGAAACCGAGTATCCTCCTCAGAAGCCGCACTTGATGATGTCGCGGACAAATAAGGTGGTCATGATCGTAGACACCGTGTCGCCTACCCCATTTGCCCTCCTCCGCCGAGCCAATCATTTCCAATACCGCGATGATGATCGAGCACTTCAAGAATTCTCTGAATACGATGACCCGGTGCAGGCACTAACCGATGAGTGTCGTCGTGTCCTGAAGGCAATCGCGGCAGCCAACCAATCCCAGGTTTCGAGCACCAAACATTCCACAAGCTTGCGTGACGCTTCGTGGTCTCGATTTGAGGACATAGGCTTCGCCAGTGCGTTGGAAGAGGATGACGATGACGAAGAGAGCGCCCTGGCTCAGAAGAGGCCGCAACACGGCCTCCGTACTACCCCAGCGTCTGGGAACGGTATTGGGCGGCCAACAACCCCATCGTGGGCTGATTTCCTCTCCTCGGGTTTCCTCGATGATAATGCGAACAGGTCCAACATGCTTCTTCCTCCCGATAAGGTCTTACCCCCTATCGATACCCAAACGAGACAGCGAAGTTCGCAGTCTCATCGACCTAGACTTGAGTCTAACCGCCATCTTGAGCCCGGCGAGCTAGCTAGCATCACCGCTTTTGACCTAGATGAGGTGTTTTGGTGGGTATGGATGAGCAGTCTCGCGCCTGAAGAAACCTTCGAACGAAAATCAGCTTTCGGCCGATGCGCCGTCATTGAAACAGGTATCCGCGACGGCCGCTGGCTCGTGATGGAAGAAATGGTTGCTGGCGCAGCCCCTGAGCCTCAAGAGGGTGCCTACATTGCGGAGAAGAAGGGCTTTTTCAGCTGGACCAAGCGTGGGAAGAGTAACGTTAACCGAAGAAAATCTACCGGGAAGCCAGCTCTCGACTCTGGCGATAAGAATGGACAAAACAACTATGGTGCGAGCAAGACTAGCATTGGTCCTGATACTCACGCCAGAATTCAGGCCAAGGCTGCCCAGCTCCGAGCCGCCGAGCACCAGGAGAAGCAGCTTGCCTCTCAACAGCAGTATCAGCGCAGAGGCCGGACAGATCAAGAGCTCATGGCTGAGAAGACTAACAGCGTTTTCACACTCCAGCCAACGATCATCGGCGAGGCTTCGGCGGCAATGAAATGGGCAAAGAAGTATGATAAGGGAACCATCAAGGACATTTATTTGGGGGACAATAATGCCGGTCGAGGCCTGGCCATTTCTCCTATTCCGTCCGAGGGCTCCGAGCGTATCAATGGCCGCATCGAGTCTAACGGCGGTGCTTTCGAGCATGGCTTCTCGTCCCAGGTATCTGAGAACGAGTATCCGGTCGTGCCAATCACAATTCCATCGAAGAACCCTCCGCTTGACTCTCCTGCTCTACCGCCCGCCGCTAAGGAAGCGGAGAGGAAGCCCCTTCCTCCTCTGGAAAAGTCACAAGAGCGTTTAGTTCCAGAACATACGGAGCTCGGGAATCCTCTCAGCCCTGTACCGCCACCCAAGGATGACAGACCTGAAGACATTTCTCGCGAGAACATGGCATCTCCAGTGCCCAGCGTAAGCCCGGAAGCGAAGAAGCAAATAAAGAAACTACACAAAGAAAACAAGGAGAACCGAGGTTTCAGAAAGCTTTTCGGCCGCAAGAACCGAAGCTCCAAGCTTCCCGACAATGCTGCGGCCGACGTGAATGCTATGCTGCAGCGAGATCAACCCACTCCCGAGCCAATTGTCGTTCAGCAGCCTACGCCCGCTGCAACGCCTGAGACTAGCTTTGCTCCCGCTTTCGCTGCTGGCCGTCTTCAGCGTGGGGAGTCTGAGCTGGCATCTCCTGCTCCCGCTGAATTTGTCACTCCGATGGAAGAGCCTATGGCGCCCGCTCCTCTAACTCCCAGAGCTGAAGAGTTTTCAGAGCCTACATACGAACCACCGATTGAAGAGCACTTCCCGGTGAGGACTCCGGAGGATGCAGATCCTCAGCAAGAATTCGCACGTTTCGACCAGGGTCCCCTTTCTGACCAGCCAGCTTTTATCCCAGATGATTCTGAAGAAGATGATGTCTCAGAACCGCCTGTTGCTCAACAGCCTCGTTCCCCGCCCCAAATTGAGCCTCGCCCTCGGTTCCAAGCTCAACCTCAAGATTCCCCAAACCCGAAGGCCGTTGCGCCGCCTGAGGAGAAGCTGAGCCACAGTGCTGGCCCCGGCGTTCAAGATCGTTGGGCTCAGATCCGGAAGCAGGCCGCAGAGAGAGCTGCTAATCGCCAACATGAGGAGCAGGTCAAAGGAGGCTATAGCAGAACTACTGACGGAGAGGATGATACGAGTGGAGAAGAGAGTGAGCACTCATCACATTGCCCTGTGACTGAATAACAGAGCTGACCATGATGACAGCTATTGAATCCCGCGTCGCTCGCATCAAGGCCCGTGTTGCTGAACTGACAGGCAACATGGAGGGGACAGCTGGTCCCCAAGCCGCCGCCCCTGTACGGCGCTAAACAACCGAAGTTTATCGATCTTTTGACTTCCATACCTACGGCCTAAGGTTCTCATCACAGTTATTCTTTTTTGCCGGATATTATGATACAATCTCCGCGATGAAACGTTCCGCTAATGAAAGGGCAACGTTGCCTCTTGAAGTTTGTCTACTTAAATTCCAGCCGTCGCTCACGCTCTTGTTTCGTTACTTTTGCACATGATACCACTAGAAGGAAGACGAAGAAAAAAGTCGTTTGAGCTGTTGCAGTTTCGAAACGCCACGGAAGGTGCTCAATGCTCTGTCCTGGATGTTTCAATGTTGTTCTAGGCACAGAGAGTTGGAAGATTTGTTAATAATTATGATTTTTTTTTTCTATATCCTGTCCCCTTTTACACCTTTAATCATATGGTCATGGACAGCTCCATCCCGAGTTGTCGCTTATTTTTTTAGGTGGAATACGAGACACGCCTTCCGGGTCGCTTATAAGAACTTTGTAGCCGAAGTAGATAATAGATAAAGTTTATTTTAACGAGCGACACTGCATATCATTCAACTGTTCCTCCTTGAATCCTGTACACTTCTATCACAGTGACAATTCATGAAGAATCGTCCTACAGTTTACTCTAATATCTGCCAGCATAGGTCCCAATAGAGCAACTCTGGGTGTCCTACTTGAATATCATGTTGTAGTTCTGTCCATCAGAGCAGTTCGACTAACCTCAGTCAGTATCGCTTTCGTGGTTAACCATCACAATTCCCCCAAATTCTTGGTCGTCCTCGTCGTTTGACTCCGGTGTTGTTGGCCTTCGCGCGGGCATGTTAGGACTCGCCCCATCTGCGGACCGTCTAAGCTGCGGGGGGACTGCTTCCTTCGATTCCGTAGGGCGGGCTGGGGCTGTAGGCTTCTGCTCTTTTGTATAAGTAGTCGAATGTTCCGGCGGTGCGGGCTTGGCGTCCTCCTTCTCGACGGGCACAGTGGGACGTCTTGGGAGACCAGATACTGGCTCCAGTTTACGGGCAGAGGGCCGAGTGGGAAGCGGCGGTTGTTCTGCGTCAGAGGAACCAGCGGATTGTGGCGCTGGGTTGGGAGGTTGTGTGGGCGCGACGAGCCCAGGAGGTGAGATGGTCAGGCCGCGTAGGTCATCGGTCACATCTTTGTCGTTTGCTTTTCGGGGGGCCTTGTCCGCCTGCTTTGACGGGTCATCATCCATATTAATCAAATTCCCCTCCTTCTGTTCGTCTTTCAACTTCATGAAGTCATCCTTCTCGATTTGCACACCGGCCTTGACATCAATAAACCCACACTTGCGTAGGATCTCACCCGTTAAGCCCGGATATCTCAAATGCCCGCTGACAAGCTCACTCAGGTCCAGGTTCTCAATTCCTTCCACGTCCTTGACCGCCTGGAGACCTGCAACACCCATTTCAAGGCTATGAGCTCGGTATACGAAACCGAGGACCATGTCGTTCTCCGAGTAGACGTTGAAGATCTTTCCGGAAACCACGGAGCGGAGTGTACGCCAGTGAGCAGAGGCAGACGGCGCGGGTGAACCAATTATGACAACGGTGTCGATGAGTCCAAAGGCATGCCTCTCGGCGAGTGACTGGAGGCAGGCGTGAATAGCAGTCGCGCCGAGAGAGTATCCTACCAGAGTAACGGGTCTCTCGCCCTGAACTTTATTGATAAGTGCGTCGGCGAGGAGCTGGCCAGCCTTGCGAGATCGGTTGTGGGCGCGACTAAAGGGGTTGTCGATTTGAGACGCTGCGCCAAGGATCTGTAAGGGCCAGAGCGCAGCCATGAGTGTAGCCAAAACGGTACGCCTAAGTATTTCCATCTTCAACGTCTTCCAAGCGTACGACTGCACAAGTTCACGCAGAGAGTGCCCCAGATGCAGCATCTGCTCCAACTCGTAGCGTAGGGCAAAGACCTCGGTGTCATCACCGATGACTCGCCAAGGCTTCGTGACGTCGTCCTCTGAGTTGAGCCAGCCGTTGATGCCAACAGTAACTCGAAGGCGGCGGGATGCTTTTGTCTCCTTGTCTGCTGTTTTGCAGTCCTTTCCCCATTCTTCCTTGAGGGGGACGAAGCGAAAGTCTTCAACCTCTTTGGCGTACTGATCCATCATTTCGCCCTTTACTCGATTAGTTCCCATCTCATAAAGCACTTCCTACGGAGCTTACAGTCATCTTGGCTCCATAGGCGCCGAACATGGCTCCAACGAGAGCGCCGTTCATCCAAAATATACCCAAGAAACTTGCCACACCTCCAAGCCCAACACCGCCCATGATACCTCCAATGGCTCCAGCGACCACAGGCGCAGCCAAACCACCTGTGAGACCTATCACTGCAGCCCCGGCAACAGAGGCAAGGCCAACTTTCCAGAACCGGTTGAACTTATTCTCTTCTTGACGCTTTGCGGCCTCGGCTTCCGCAGACATGGCTTGTTTCTTGCTCTCGTCTGCCGTGGACGACTCGAGCAGTGACTTGGCGATCTCGGTCTCTTCGTTGATGATGAAAGACTGCGGAACCTCGAGAGCAGAAGCGAGGTAGAGCGTCAGGGTTCGGGTATGAGCTGAATACTTTCCGGTTGAGAGAAGCAGGAGGAGGACACAGCTGATGATCTCCCGCCTATCTTCAGAGGGAATGGTCGTCAGGCGCGTCGGTACGGGGTGATATATCATCTGAAGTGTAGCGAGGTCCTCAGACTTATCGACTTTGAACTCTCCAAAACTCAAGAGGTTCTCGCCCTCTTCCGGAGTATCAAGTTTCTTCTTCTCCATGAGCTCACGACGCTTCTGTCTCTCTTCTTGAATCTTTGCGCTGTCCGGAACGCGAATGATCTCTTGCAGCTTGGGCATAAATTCTCCTCTCCACTCAGAAGCATGCTTTATCGCAGCTTTCTGGATGCGCTCGGCTTGCTTCGAGGAGCCCCCGGGTTTAGTTCGCTGCGGTGTCCTTGGTTTCTCTTTTTGAGCAGTGGCGGCCATGAGCTGGGCCTCCGTCATGCCATCGTAGTATGTAGCCGGCGGGTCTACCCCTTGATTCTCCGTCGACGGGGTTGGCGAAACTGGACCGAGTTCATCATCAATGGTCTCCAACTGAGAGACCATGTAGGACGTGATCTCGTCGACGAGTTTATAGAGAGCCTGTCGCCGAGCAGGGTTCAACGCGATAACGATTTGTCGCGGGTCTGAGCATAACGGCGCCATAGTGCTTTGTCGACCTACCTCGGGGCTGAAGCGCTTCGTTGTTTCGTTGTTTGTGGTTAAGGTGGTTGGTTGTATGATGCTGCTGGATACCTGGCAGGTGTCTGAGGTAGAGGTAGTCAGAGTTGTCCTTGTTCCTAAGGTATGCAAGACGTCATGCCTAAACTTTTAACTCAAAAGAGGGGGGCTCCCATAAAGCAGATGCCACTAGACCAAGTGCAAATATGTTGAGTATTGCTTTCATCAGCTAAGACGCCTCTATCTTAACTAAATTCGACTCAGTAGAATATCAAGAGGGTGAGCTGTCGGGAGCCGTTGCTGCCAGCTTTCGATGAGAGGCGCCAGCTGTCTTGGACACAGCCCCGCTGCGTTAAGCTACAGGGCCTAAGTCTTTTGAAACGGAAACTAACGCAGGTCTCAACTTACCAGCGACGCTTGAACTCGTGTTTTTTCGAGCCCGTATTGTCGGTATGAACAGTTTGTGATAATTAACTCCTTGACCGTCTGCCCGGTTCCGATAGCCTCGTTCAATGGTTTTTAGTGAACTGCATCGTACCTTTCTTCTAAAAGTACCTTTACGATCGGATTGTACCTTTGCAGGCCCAATATTCGGGAGGGGCTGGCTCACGTACGTTGAGAGCTACATCACCACAGATTGAACTCCACTGCGCCCCGCGATCCGATAATAGTAGATGTTTACCAACAGCTGGATTTTTCGTATACCTTGTAACAACTTCAATGATTGCATATAACAAGCAAATGAGCGCCAGTGCAGAACCTGCAATGCCTTCTGCTTGGAATCAAGGCGTTATTAACAAGCCACCACGCCTTGGCGAACGGTATAGGGTAGCCGGGCGTGATGAGCCAACCTCAAACCGATAAGACCCAGCCCCGCTATAAAATTTATTGCGGGATTGATAAACCAATCCAAGATGATCTTCCGCCTTTAACTCCCATCAGAACTCAAGACATCTATAAAGCTTCTGCATAATAGAACTCTATTCGAGAGATCCTTGGGGTGTCTGACCTCTCCCCGTCATGAACGCCCACGCTCTTCTCTCCGCCCAAGGGTGGCGAGGAACCGGCCATTCCCTCCACAAAACCGACGATTCAATCGGTCTTGCGAAGCCTCTGTTACTGAACCGAAAGAACAACACCATCGGCCTCGGCCAGAAACAACACTTCACCAGCGACCAATGGTGGATGAACGCGTTCGATGAGCAATTAAAGGGACTTGACACCTCCAAGGAAGGAAAGGTCGTACAGACCATCACCACAGGGAAACTGAACGCCATTGAGAAAGGGATGGGCAAATACTCGGTCTACGCGACATTCGTACGAGGTGGATTCTTGGAGGGAACGATGGATAGTCCGCTAGACAAAGAACTGGCCACCACTGAGTCGGAAGAAGATACCGAGGAAGAGGGTGTCAAGACGATGGTCGCCCATGTCGAAGAGTCAGAAGAGCAGAAGGAGACCAAGGTGGAACGAAGAGCAAGGAAAGAGGCCAGGCGAAAACGAAAAGACGAACGTGCCCAAGAGAAAGCGGCTCGACGCGAACGGAAAAAGAGCAGACCGAAGAAGTCATCTACAGAATCAAGCGAGGTAGACGAGGAGAAGCGGCGACGACGAGCAAAAAAGGAGAAAAAACGAAAGCAGCGGGCGAAAGAGGTAGAGAATTGAGATCTTCGGAAAGACGCGGACAGGTACATCACGAGACAACGAGCGCATTCACACGGAGTTTGGATCGATAGATTTATGATACCCTATGAGATGTCCATTCATGGTTCCTTGGGAATCCTGCCAGGTTTTCCAGAAAGAAGCCAAGGTCGCCTGTCCCAGAAGTCATCCTTGATGATGTCTAAGTGTTCGATCAGGATTCGAGCCTTTGCCCTATGCTTCTTCTCCTTTTCTTTTTGAGACTTGGATTGTGTTAATGGCTCAGCTTGGGCCTCAACCTCTTGTACCACATTGTGGCTGTTGGGATCAACCAGTTCATACTGCGATGGTTAGAATGGAATCGTTCAAGGCCGAAGGAGATTGGTGAACGTACGTCGCGGAAGATGACGCTTCCCTTTTTGAAAATCTCCGGCTCGTTGTTGTAGTTGATGGAGAAGCGAGAGAAGAGGATCTCGTTTTTTTCGGCAGCCAAGGTTCCCTGAGGCAGTTAGTCAAGTTCACAGGCAACTGCACAAGGGACCTACGGTAAGCGTCTTTTCCGCCTCTTTGTTGTCAAGTCCACCGAGCTGGATAAGCGACCAGAAGCTTGTGTTGTAAAGATTATTGATGTGACCTTATTTCATTAGTCTAGTCAGCGTGAACACGGCGAGGAAACTCACAATCCACTTGTCGCCAACTGAGGTAGTCTCGGAGATTCTGAATACCGGGATAGCAAACTGCTCGACCATCGAATGATGGAAGCGGCGGCGTCAAGGGGATACCTGGAAAATGACTAGACCATGAGAAGACATAGTGTGCGGTGAAGGTTGACACCACGGTGCTCACAAGCTTGCTAGGAGCTGTTGGCAAATACTTTGACGGGACTGAGGCATGTACTAGCTGTCTTACCTGGATCGTCGGTCGAACAAGTTACAAGACTTGTGAAATACAAAGCTGGTTATCATCAGTATTGACTATTAGGCAGGGCTGGGGCGAATCGCAACCTGTACTCATCACTGACTCCATAAGCGATGGTAATTTCGGGTAGGTCAGTAACAACAGCTTTGGCCGCCGTATTCATGAGATCCAGAGCCTTGCGATCATTCGGCTTTTCGAAAGCATACTTGGCACACATCCTTTGGACCGTCAGAAAACACATGCGCAAGAGTCGTTGGAGTACAGCTACTTTGTAAAACCTCTTCCATCTATTCGCACCACGATCCAGGTATTGGGAAGTAGAGGATCTGGAGTTTCGAAGTTACGAACATACTCAAATCTAGGGTACCAAAAGATTAGATGTATGCAACACGTCTTAAAGAATGGGTAACTCACTTGGAGTTCGCCATTTTTCTGAGCCCCCGACTCGCGATCCTGGGTCTAATTCGAGCTGTTACTGCAATGAGTCTCATATGAGTCGTAGTTGAGTGTTGGAGGAGTCCTAAGGCTGGTGGAAATTGTTGGTGCCCCTCGCCCCACGGTGGGGTCGCGATAAGAGTTTAAAGTATACTCTATCGTCACGCCCCTGTCTCACCTTAGTGGTGGTTGTTGTCTTCAGCCTTGCATTCGAAAGCCCATCTCCGAGCGCAGCTGTGTGACAGCAATTTTTTATTTTGGACACCTCAACGACCTCCTATTTGAAATTCCAATAAATCTTTTGAGTCGCCGGGCAGGCGCGAAGCTGTCGCCATGAATTTGCTACTCTCCGATGATTACCTCCTCCAGGACTATCCCGAGAATATCACGAACACGATCCGCTCTGGGCATGCGACCATGCTACGTTTCAATCGCAAGGGCGATTACCTTGCCTCGGGCCGAGTCGATGGCACAGTGGTGGTATGGGACCTGGAGACGATGGGCGTCGCGAGGAAGCTGAGAGGCCACAACAAAAGCATCACCTTTTTGAGCTGGTCAAGATGTGGTAGATATCTGCTGTCGACCTGTCAGGGCTGGAAGGCGATCTTATGGGACCTCCAAGATGGAGAACGTCTGCGTGAGGTGCGCTTTCGCGCTCCAGCTTACATGGCCGAATTGAATCCGTGGAACCAGTGAGTGCTTACTGATGTCGCTGCGATGCGTGTGTGCTCCTACTAACTTATCCTAGTCTTCTCTTCGCAGCAGCTTTATTCGAAGAACAGCCAGTCCTAGTCGATCTCTCCGAGCCTGTTGACGTAAAGCACATTTTGCCCTCTGCGCCGAAACGATCCAATAGAGACGGGGACGCGGCGCTGAAGGAGAAGCAGGCGAAGGAAGACGCGAAACAAATGACGACGTCGGCGATTTGGAGCGTGACAAGCGATCACATCCTTGCTGGGACGAATAAAGGAAGACTCAACATCATTGACGCGAAATCCCGCGAGATCATTTTCTCAGAGAAGATTTGTTCTGGAGCCATTACTACAATGCGAACTACTGGGTCTGGACGGGAACTACTAGTCAACTCGCAAGACCGAATCATTCGCACATTCCGGATACCGAACTTATCAGCCGAAGATCTCGACTTGGATACCCTACAATTGCCCCTGGAACACAAGTATCAGGATGTTGTCAACAAACTCTCGTGGAATCACGTAACTTTCAGCGCAACCGGCGAGTACGTCGCAGCTTCAACGTATAATAATCACGAGCTGTATGTGTGGGAAAGGAACCACGGTAGTTTGGTGTGCATGCTCAAAGATCCCAAGGAAGAGCAGGGAGTGATAGAATGGCATCCTACTCGTGCGCTCCTAGCAGCATGTGGGCTGGAAACGGGTCGGATATACATCTGGTCCGTCGTCAGCCCGCAAAAGTGGTCGGCGCTGGCGCCTGATTTTGCCGAGGTCGAGGAAAATGTCGAGTACATCGAACGGGAGGACGAGTTCGATATTTATGCACAGGAAGAGATTCATCGGCGGCGACTCGATGCGGAGGATGAGGATGTCGACGTTCTAACACTGGATCCATCTAAGACACTGGATGAAGGGGAAGGGTTTCGAATGCCGATCCTATTTAATCTGGGTGAGAGCGATAGTGAAGACGAGTTTGTCGCTGTATCGACTGGGACTATGCGACGTAGGAGTCCGGGAGAAAGCCAGGGAAATTCAGGCGGAGTTCCCGAAAAAGTGGCTGCGAAGAAGCCTGTGGGTAAGGGGGTTAGAGGAAGAAAGAAATAGTCGATGTCGGTTTACGAACTAATGCGGCGTTGCCGTGTCCGTGAACATGAGGCCCCAAGATCTACAATCAATCATTAGTTTGTCATGGACAGAAGTTCCGCTTGTCGGCGAGCTGAAGCAGTGGCAGCGAACGATTACGAAAGCAAAAGCGTCTCAAGGCAGCAGGGAATTGCGATAAGCAAGAAAGTACGAAAGGCAGTGATAGATAGCGTTTCGGGTGGCGCTTTATCCTGCAACTGAGTTCGTGAATGGAAATACGAAGACAGGTGAGATTCATTATAGGTAGCTGCGGAGAGCTGTAAAACTATCGCGAATATATATTAAACTAGGAATATTGGGGGCTAGTGGAAGACTTGGCGTTTAAGGAAAGGCCAGGGTTGGTGGATTTCGGGTTGCAAGATAGAAAATTGAAAGGGTCGAAGCTGGAGAGCCAGTCAAAAGTCACATAATACCCCAGGCAGTCGGCAATTGCAAATTATCATACACCATGAATTAATACAGTTGCCCTCCTCGAAGACACATTCTAGGTCCCTTCGAAAGGAGGTTCCAGCTCTATAATGCTCAGATGCGTCCCGCCACTGACAAGAAAACGTAGTAGAAACGACCGACAGCCAGTGTCCGGCGTGCATCATTTACTCAAAATTAATCGTTGGCCGGTGAATTAGGGGAACTGGATATCATGTTAGTCCTAGAAACGGTCAAATGGCAGACCGTACAAGCAGACTTACTATTGGTTTCCAGACGCTCCCGGACCAGGGGTCCGAGGAGAGAAAGAAGGGGACGTAGGCGAGTAGCTCGGACTTGTTGGAGACTGCTGCTGCCCTGGACTCCTATGGAAGCTGGGGCTCGTTGGAGAATAAGCTTCAGGAGACGTCGGAGACCATGTAGGAGACGCCGGGGAATAGGAAGGCGAGGTCGCACCCGCATGTAGGTTGGGCGATGCGGGGCTGTAGTTGGGACTCGCCGGTGAGTAATTGGGGGATGTTGGCGAGTTGAATTGGGCCGGCGACGTTGGTGAGTAGTGTTGTGGAGATGACGGCGACGCTGGCGAGTAGCTCGGCGTTGTTGGGCTGCAGTTCGGGCTGGCGGGACTGGTAGGCCGCAACATAGGCGAAGTCGGTAAGAACGAGGGGGATGATGGACTAAACGATGGCGTCGTGCCATATCGACCCATTCCGCCGTCGATGAGCGGCGAGGTAGGTGAGTACCCAGCGTTGGGCGATGACGGGGAATATCCTCCCATTCCAGAGCTGAAAGGCGACGTAGGCGAAGTGCTGAAGGGGCTGGTCGCTCCACGTGCCGAGTATGGGCTCATCGAACCGACACCACCAAAACCACCCCCCCCGTACTCAGTACCAAATCCTGCAGGGGTATCCGAGCCCGCGCCCTGGATAGGTGAGAAGTTTCCAGCAGCCGGGGAACTCATGCTGAGGTAGCCCGAATCCGCCATAGGGGAACCTGTATCGTACGGTGTAGCAGCTCCCTCAATCTGTCCATCCTTTACTGGCATTCCTGGCATAAGACCCATGCGAGAGTTATCCGAGATGACCGTCTCCAGCATCTTTGGATCTAAGAGAACATCGAAGTTGCCAGTTCCCATGGGCGCCATCTGACCAAGCATTACGTTTTCAGAAATACCTCTGCAGTCATCAAGCTCGCCAGTCGCTGCAGCCTCCAGGAGGATTTCCACCGTCTCTTCGAAGGAGCAACGCATAAGCGCACCAGTGTCTGCGCGGTTGATACCATGCCGGGTGACTGCCGAGATCACACCTCGGTACGTCATAACATCCACAAGAATTGCAATATGTCGGTGGTTGACATATGAACCGTCAAAGGCCAGCACGTTGGTCAACTCGCGAGCGAGAGAGGCACGAGCAGCCTCGATACCAAACACTTCAACCGTCTGCCAGAGATCGTTGGTGTAGGTTCGAGTCGCATCGACGCCGTGTACGGCCAAGGTCTCCCGCAGAGCAGTACCGCTGGTATCCAAGAACCATTGTGTGCACCGTGGGTCCTTCTTGATAGCGATGAGGGATCCATCGTCGGCTTCCATGAGCCGAGTTCCAGTTGACAAGAAAGCTTTCTCCACTCCCTGAACTCCACGAAGATTCAGCGTGTCAAGAAGATGCGCTTCCAGACGCTTCAGCATAACATCATCCTCCATCTTAGAGTCTCCATCGTCGTCCTTGTCGCCATGCCTGATTGTTCGAATACGTATCACTTGTTCATCAGCGTTGTTGTCGCTGAAGATGATTGCAAGATCGTTGGGGTACTCCTCCTTGATTCGCTGGGCAACATCTTCAATCTTGATCTCTTTATCGAGTAGCTTCTGTCGATCAAGTGTGATACGCAGGAGCCATCGGGACTGCTGATCAATGGTATCCTGACCATCGTCTGGGATAAGGAAGTAAGACTCGACCATGTCAACATCTTCAGGGATGTTAGTGCCTTGGATGTCAGGGTCATAGAAGATTTCAGTGACCGAGGTCACGGCTCGTAAGTTGGTATATTCGACAAGACTTCGCAGTTTCTTTGCTTGCTCCTGTGTCGCCAGTTCGGCGTTCACATAGACCGTCATAGTAGGGGTTTTGATGTTCTTGGCCATATTGAGAATCTCTTTGAGTCGAGGAACACCAAGAGTGACGTTCTTTGACGAGACACCGGCGAAATGGAACGTGTTGAGAGTCATCTGCGTTGCAGGTTCACCAATTGACTGAGCTGCCAAAACACCGACCATCTCTCCAGGGCTGACAAAAGCTCGTTCCCATTTGTTTTGCAGTTCGCCAAGAATGTGGTTGAAGGCAAGTTTGTTCAACCGGTGTACCTTGACAACTTCCTTGAACGCTAGCCGCGACCGTAACAGAGCCTTGAAGATAATAGTAGCGTTCGCATCGGCCTCGACCGAGATTGGATCGGTCCCCTGAACGATCTTCACCTTGTCAAGCAAAGCCTGAACGGCTGGGATGACATCCGAGGGTCGCAGATTGCTTCGATCAGTAGCCTTGATGTTGAAAATTCGTTTGGCACCCTCAACAATGCGACCAGTGTTGAGCGGAAGCTGCATCATCTCCTCATTGCCCTTAATCTGGTTGATTTTCCTCACTACCCGGCGATCGGTTTGCAGTTGTTCCCATTCTTCGTCAAGCAGAGCCATAGACGGCTTATCCCCAGTGAGCTCGTTGCCATACTCGTATTCCTTTCTAAACCATTCAGGAGGATTGGCAAGATCCAGGCGGTATTTCTTCTCAAATTCAGCATGTGACATATTGAGAGTACCAAATCTTTGCTTCTCGATGCACATAGCATCGAGCCCATCTTCTCCATAAAGGAATTGAACAATGTCACCCAAAGAATTACGGATAGTACCGTCGTAGCGCGCGCTCAAATCTTCCAGGGCCTTTACAAGACGTCGTTGAATGTAACCCGTTTCAGCGGTCTTGACAGCAGTATCAATGAGACCTTCTCGGCCAGCCATGGCATGGAAGAAGAACTCAGAAGGTGTGAGGCCACGAAGGTATGAATTCTCAACGAAACCTCGGGCTTCGGGAGAGTAGTCATCCTTGGTAAAATGAGGGAGTGTACGATACTTGAATCCAAAGGGAATACGCTTGCCTTCCACGGACTGTTGGCCTACAAGGGCAGTCATCTGGGAGATGTTGATTGAGGAGCCCTTTGAACCGGAGGATGCCATGGTGACGGCGTTGTTTGAATCCTTCAGACTCTTCTGCGTGGTTGTACCAGCCTTATCACGAGCGGCGTTTAAAGCCATAGAAACCTTGTTCTCGAACGTATCACGGACGTTCATACCAGGAAGCGCTTCGAGTTCATTCGAAGTAGCCATCGCCGTCAACCTGGCGACCTCGGACTTTTCTGCATCGATATGGGCCTGAATCTTCTCGATGGTGGCTTTGTCGGGAATTGTATCACCAATTCCAATACTGTGGCCAGTATTGAGAAGCCAGTAGGTGACTGTTTGCTGAACACCATTCAGGAAAGCCATAGCGCCCTCAGGTCCAAGCTCGTTGTAGCAAACGTGAATAATACCACCAGCAGAGGCACCCACGTTCTTCTTGGTAAGCAGGCCGTACATCAGCTGTCCGTTTTGAATAAGGAGACCTTCATCCTTAAGGGAGGTGTGATCTTTTCCATCTTCGAGACTGACTTCGGGAGGGATGACCATACTGATAATCTGTTTTCCAGTCCAACGTGGCCTGGGCTTCAAAATCGCTGGCTGGGGAATGATGCCATCCCAGCCGGGAACCCAAAGCATGACGTTCATGACCTGTTGTTTATCGAGGAAAGTGTCTCGACGACAAAGTTTGTAGACACCAGCCAAAGAATCCTGGACGATACCCATAAGGGGACCGTTCTTCTGTGGCGAGACGATGTTGAGAGGCACAAGACACAGCTCCTTGACTTCTGCGCGAGTCTCCTCACTCTGGGGAACGTGGAGATTCATCTCGTCACCATCGAAATCGGCATTATAGGGAGATGTGACGGACAGATTCAGTCGGAAGGTAGAATAGGGCATGACGCGTACACGATGGCCCATCATGGATTCCTTATGAAGAGAGGGCTGTCGATTGAAAATGATGTAGTCGCCATCCATGAGATGGCGTTCCACTTTCCATCCGTATTCCAATGAGAGCTGACCTGCTCGACGATGATGCCGAAGATCGATCCTCGTACCATCCGATCGAATGACATACTTGGCACCAGGATGCTCGTTCGGTCCATTCTCGACAAGCTGGTGAAGCTTGCTGATGTTGTATGGTGTGACTGTCTCGGGATATGAGAGTGTCCGTGCAATGCTGCGTGGCACGCCAACTTCATGCAGAGACAAATTGGCGTCACCAGTGATAACCGTACGTGCTGAAAAGTCGACACGTTTTCCCATCAAGTTACCTCGCAGACGACCTTCCTTACCCTTTAAACGTGCTCGAATGGCTTTGACTGGGCGTCCACTTTTTTGCAGGGCTCGCGGCTGTCCGGCAATATCGTTATCCATGTATGTTGCAACATGGTATTGAAGCAATTCTTCGAAATCTCTGGCAATATGCGCAGGAGAACCTTCTCGAATAGCCTGCTTGACATTTCCGTTGGCACGAATAATATCACCAAGCTTGTAGGTCAAATCATCTTCGTTTCGCATTCCAGTTGAAGTTCCGTCCATCGAGATACTAGGTCGAACGGGTGGTGGGGGCACTGGTAGGACGGTAATGATCATCCATTCCGGTCGAGCGTAATCCGAGTTGAGACCCATGTTTCGCAAGTCCTGCTCTGAGATACGGCGAAGAATGCCATGCGCCATCTCTGGAGTAATGGGAGTCGTTTCACGCTTCTTGGGCCCATCTTCTTGGACTACGTCGAAGGCAGCTTTGAGTTGCAGAGCAGCTTGTCGAACGCTGGGCTGGACGTTGCCGCAGCCCCCATGGTTTTCGGCAGCGGCAGGTTTCATACCTGGCGCATACTCTTCATCCTTACCCTTATCGTTTCTATCCTCGTTCTCACACTTGCGCTTCTTCTTGCAAACTTCCCAAACGCGATTAAAACGAAGCTTAGGATCTCGGGTAGCGATGGCCGCAGCGAATTCGGGATCGCTCTGAAAACATAAGGTTAGCATCCAATGGGCCAGAAAGCTTCATGGAGTGAGGTGACCAACTTTATCGGCCAAAACCTTGCTACAGTTGTGGCAGACAATCTCCAAAATCTTTTTCACCTTCTTGATGAAACCTGGGTGGTACACGGGTTTTGCGAGTTCGATGTGGCCAAAGTGCCCCGGGCACTGGCTCATATCTTCTGTGCAGGATTTACACTTCTGGTTCCGATCGATTGATCCGAGAAGAGGGTCGTTCAAACCACCCTCACGTGGCGTCTTCTTGTTCTCTTCCATAGTCTCCGGGTAGAGAATGTGACAAACGCTCATGTTTTTGATCTCTTCAGGCGACATCAATCCAAATTGAATTTCCTCGATCGTCTTGAGCGGAGCGCTCGAATGAGCGAAATAAAGGTTCGTCATCCTGGTGGGTGGCGAGGGTTCTGTAGTGAGCGATGGAAAGGTAAGTCAAGCTTTTGACGCGCGCAAACACGTAGCGGAACGCGGCGGGTCGAAGAAAATTGTAAATGAGTGCGAGAAGCCGATTCTATATTGCGCGAAATCGTTGAATCGATGACAGCGGCCGTCAAACGTGAATGCTAGATGGCGCTGCGTAGCAACGCCTGTCCTGGCCCACGGCCTAGGAGAACCTCCAGGCTGATCTCCCCCGTTGTCGCCACTACGAACGTCGCAGCAGTTCGAGAGTCGCGATACTGAACGTTGTCGATGTCTTCGGACGGTCGGGAGTGTGCTTCAGGGCGGAGCGCACGATGTCCGACGCGTGCGGTGATGACTTTGTGTTGCAGGCAAAGTTTTGACGTGGTTAAGTAGCAATGTCGGGGGAAGCCTGAGAGAAACTGGACTTGAGGCGGCTGGCAGAGGCTCGAAGGCGCTAATCCTGTTTTGGAAGCAGTGAGTGTTTCCAAGCTCCAAACTGATGCCTCAGGCTGATTACGTATAAAGTACTTTGTACTCGTAGCTTCGCGTTTTCACGTGCTGACGAAAGTGACTCTGGACATCTTTAACTAGCGTATTATGCTAGAGTAGCAATATTTATTGTCAGCAACTAAACACCATGCCATCCAAAATTGCAGTTACTTCATCCGGCTCAGTTATGTCATTAAGGCCAATGGCTCAATTACCGAAGCTTCAATGCGTGAACTGCCAATATATGATGTTGCGAGGCATGGCGGATGGTATACCACGTGCCTAATCACGTGGTATACTACATGACACCTGGATAAGATCGGACGTTCATTTTCCTAGCTTATCAGATATTAACAAATTAATTTAGCTCTCTCTTAATTCTATTCTAGGTTATCTTGTATCAAAAATACTGGTTCATCTTACATACCGACTAAATGTCCCACCAAAGGCCGAGCCTGAGGCGCGAAGAAAGCAACGGACTATCAGTAGACAGATTTGTTATTTCTTGTTAGCAATACATGTCATCCAGAAAATGGTAAATCCGAGGGCAAAGACAACAGAAATCTGCAAGCTCGACCTTAGCTGCGGGCCTTGACATGCGGTTTGTCAAGGCTTTCCAGCATTCATGTCTTCTGAGGCACAACGATTTGCAAGAAGTAATACGGATGATATTAACACGAACTTTGTTGATAGCGGAGACTCTAGCACCTGGCAATTCAGCGCCGGCGGAGTAGAGGATGCTCAGCCAAAGTCCCGTTCTGGCTCTCTAACGCCTTGAGCTCAGTGGCGTGATATTCCGACGTCGGCTTCAACCGTCAGATGACTGAACGAAAAGCTTGAACTAAGATGTGAGGTTATGGTCGACGAGCTTGCCCGGGTAGTGTCTAGCCAACGGCGATCCGGCCCCGCTACCCGCGATTGACAAAAGCCAACTGGTTTAGCGAATTCAAGGATGCGAAACGGCCGCCTAGAAGAGCCAGTCCATTCGCGAGTTTTTGAGAGACGGACCTGAGCCGATGAATGGGTTTGGAATAAGAGCCGGGCTGGGAGGGCCTTAGAAATGTTACATGTTGCATGAGGAATCCCTGTTGCTGCTGCTGCTGCTCATAGCATCATCACCATCATCATCCCGCCCGCAACGGCCGCGGCTCCAGCGTCAACGCCGTGCTGCGTGAACATCGGTCTAGCGGCAAACCCTGTCACATAATGCACTACGACTGGCACGAACTCTCTGCTGTAACGGAGATGAGACGGCTAGGGCAACAGTGCCCCAGAAGGAGTACTCAGTTACAGGCGAAACAACATCAAAGACGTGGGTTTTAGTTACAAACGGCAAAGTTGGCTCTTTTCTAGCTATGTTGATAGTTAATTTAGGTCATTGCGTGAGATAACTTTGAGACACTTGACTCCATGGTCACGTAGAAGAACAAACAAATCAAGACGTTGGCAAGTCTGGCGGGATGAGGAACAAACTGGTCAAGGCCATGGCAGGACTGGTGGAACAACTCCATGAGGTGACCTAGAGATTTTGGAAATGCCTTACGATAAAATTAGCCTATATATTAAGCAATAAATCAGCTGTTATATTAAAAAGCCCTATCCTTGGTCGACGAGACGACCTAACATGAGTACAAGGGCCTTCGGCCGGAACTGGCGCACATCGTCATGTCAAACTCCTCCTCAACCACCACCAAAAACGACCCCGATCTCCGCGCCACGCCGGAGCATTCGATGAGACGATCAGAACTGGAGTACCCAATGAGCAGCACTTATCAGCTACCGACGAAATTACATCAACGACGTGAGTCTTGGTTCAAGGCGATGGCAAGATTGGTGGGATAAATCCTCGAGCTGTACGAAAACGATAACCTGGATACCTTTGAAATGCCTTACCATAAGATTAACATCTAGATCAAGTAATGGATTAGCTGTCATGTTAAGAAAAACCATCTCCTTTGATGTCGCCGAGCCAAAATCCGATGTTTGGATATTTGTAGTGTAGTCTTGACATCAAGTCGGCGGGTGGGAGCGGCAAGAGGTGGGATATGCCAAGTTGGTGGTGTTGGTGTACATGGCAGTCCCACGCCGCTAAGCCAACGCTATCAGTACAGTCAATTTGATGATTTCTGTCAAACTAATCAAAAGCGCAACCCTCCATAACACCATTCGCAGGAGACCCTGCGACAGACTCGACCAAAGTCTCGTCCGTACTTTCGACTACAACCTCTTCTCGCAACCTTTGTCCTTGCAACAGCTTTTTGGAAGTACCTGTCGCTCTCCCAGCGGGCAGTAGATCGGGATGGAAAGGATGGCCCGATTCGTCAAGACAAGAAAAAGGACCTGGGGAGATTCCCGTTCTGGAATCGCACTTGTTCGGTGAAGCTCGGAGAAAACCCGAGGCCTCCACATGTTGGATATCGCACATCATGGATATGCGGCAGCGTTCCATCACACCCCAATATTCCCATTCCATAACAGCTTTTCGCCCGCGAACCCCACCCCGGAGAAGGCATTTTGTCGTTCTCACGTGTATCTCACATCATGATCAGGAATCTGTCTTTGTTACCCCGAAGTCCGAACCGCCACGTCTCACCCCGTATTGAAAATGACGTGCCGTGGCGTCCCCTGCCGCACAACGCGCCCGCCTCGCTCTCGCCGTCTTCTTCCTTTCCGGGCCCGCATCTCTTATCTCCTTTCTTCCACGCTTCTAGATCCCGCCTACTTATTGGCCCGCAACGGGGGGGGG